>SCLH01001551.1:30129-44724 GCA_004367855.1 Oikopleura vanhoeffeni | reverse complement strand
AGTTTTTACCAGCTTTATTTTTCATTGTGTCACCAAAAAAAGTATATAATCGTCTGATTTGAAAATATTTTTTTCAATTTTGAATTTCCGAGAATTTAAATCGCTGTTTTGAACAACCAGAGGACAAATATAAAATTGTGACATTGGGGCCCTGCGCCTAATCTTCAGTGTTCTATATTTTTATAAGTTTTTATAAATTTGTCCCGTAAACATTTAGGGAGTTGATGAATTTTTCATGAGACAAGAAACTTTAAATGTATCATCCTATCTTCAAAACTTAAGGAGTTGATGGATTTTGTAAGTAAAAATATAATCACTTTTAAAGGTCGTTTCTGATTGGTCGGCCAATCAGTGGCCCTACGATATGTTTTTCTCGCTGGCAAAATTTGAGTGATACAATATTCCAAAATTAAAAACCTATATGTTTTGGATATTTCTCAGTATTTCATTGAATCGACCCTGGAATCTCTGCTTTTTGGCCTAAAATGCGACCAGTACTTAAGGGGGTCAGGTGTCGGTTTTTTGAGCCCCTTTATCTATATTAATTTATGATACATAATATCGCGTTATGACTAAAGTTGACCCAAGGAATCTCATGATGACAATTATTATTTTCTAAAACAATCTAGAATTTTCAAAATTCGACATATTTTTTTGCTTTAACCGCATAAAACCGGTATTCATCAATGAATATGAACATTTTATTGCGTGATATAACCCGTTTAAACGATGCTGACATTTAAATTTATCGGAAATTGTCCTTAATGAATTCTTGAAATTTCATTTTTTTAGGGCAAAAATGTTAAACCTTAATGTATCGAATTTGGACGCATTAGTCTCGTATGTGAGTTTGCCGTAATTTCTCAGCTTCAATCTGGTAGTTTACTCTTTCGTTCCGATCGACGAATTTTTTTTTTCGAACTTTTCATTTCCAGGTTTTTACTTTAAAATCAAGAAGTATCAGTTTGAAGACGAAAAAATTTAAAAATCGGCGTTCAAGAAGGATTCTAGAAAATACAACGAGCCAAATTCAGAAAATGGGCACAAACATATTAGTATTACTCATAAATCCCGTACTCTGTGTGAAATTTTATAGACGCGTTGTATGTGGGGCCTCATAGAAGCTATAACTTCTTTGAAAACAACGCATTGGGTGTTCTAGAATTGACTCTGCACACTGTGCTGTGCGTAATATTTTTTTTATTATGAGATAGTGGAAATCGTTAGACGACAGGGCTAGACCTATGCAAACGAGTATCCTCAGATTTTTTAAACTGCCCTAGAATTATTCCTGGACGTGATGAAAGTGGTACCAAAAAGCGACACCTACCCCCTTAAGCCAAAAAAATATCGCCGCCGTTAAATTTAAAACTTCTTAGGCATTGCTCTAGATTTTATGTCAACGATACGAGCAAAAAAATTGTGATGACTTAACAATGGTCGACAATAAAACCTCTATTTCTAAAACCAGCCCTTTATTTATCGTCATTTATTTTGGCCATTTAAAAATACTGTCGTTTTTATATATCAAATTTTTCAAAAGATGAATTAAATCTCGCGTTACAATAGCTTTTTTTAAGGCGGTAACCGACGTGTTTTACATTATTTCAAACATCAGCCCTGTTTCTTTCCTAAAACTGACTAATCTCACATTTGTATTTTATATCTATTTCCGAAATAATTTTTCCGGAAGTGAAACATAGGCGAAAAATTCTGTATAAAAATAAACTCCCCGTAATGCTGGAACCAAATATTCGAAAAAAATTCATTTTTTGTTTGGAACGGAATCTAAATTCTTATAATGTGTTTGATAGAAAAGATTCTAGCGATCCGTTTTTTGCCTTTTTTGGATGATTTTAGGTATGCTGGAGCCACAATTGTGGCTCTGCTCACAAGGGTTAAGCGATGAGATGTCAGAATATTTAGATTTTTTTTACGTCCACTACTAATGGTATTTCAAGAAGAAATTTGGAATAGGAAATATATTTTTAAATCTTTTTGCTCAAAATAGAAAAAAATTACATGTTAAATCGATTGTTTTCGGTGTATTTAAGCATTTATTCAATTTCATTTCGAGCACTGATATCAGATTTTTTTTATTAAAAAAATAAATTATTGAAAATGATGTGTACAAGGTTAATATGGCATTTGTTTGTTGATATCTATTTTTGTTTTCTTATGCGAGACGTTGAAAGTTTCGATTGCTTCTCATACTCAAGATTTCCAAATTTGTAATACATTTTTAAATTGTTTTTTTCCAAAAATTTGAAATCTTGGCACCTAATGCAACAAAAATTTTAGTTTTTATGCAGCAGTTCAAAAAGTACAGTTTGTGTCCGAAATTTTTATTTTTCCGGAATGAAACCGATAACAAAATTTCGAATGCCGTAAAAATCGAGTTCCTATGTGTAGGTTTCGCGTTAGACCTCCGTCGGTTACTACCTTACGCTAAAGTTTTTTATTTATCACCTAAGAAATTTTGGCATCGCCGTCAAAAAAAATATACTTTGGCTTCAAATAAACTATTCATGCAAAAATTTTAGCCATGCACTTGAATTCAAGTTAATTGGCAGATACTCGGACAAATTCTACTGAAATGGAAGCATCATTGACAATTTTTGGGCACTTTTTAAAACATCAAAGCAATTATTTTGTATAGAAACGATTAGAGTTGATGTCTGGATAATGCCCACTTTCAGGTTTTTCCAAAAAGGGAGAGGGCAAAAGCTAGTAAGGGGCAGTTTTTTTAAAATACCCATTTAGAAGGCTACTTTTTTGTTCGATATGTCTGAAAAGCGGAGCATTATCCAGACAACCATTTTAGTTGCGCATTGAAATTGTTTTGGTTATAAATCCCATCAAACTCCACATAATTAATTAAAATATCAGACCATTTTTTTACCGATTCATCTTTTATTTTTATGATGTTCAATGAAACTAAACTTATAATTTTTCTTGATTTTTTTTCTCAGAGTAGTTAGGCAATAAAAATGATCCAGTTTGATGCTGCACATTTTATAGTCAAAAATGCGTTCGCAAAGAAATATTTTTTTAGCTGATTACAAGTTTTCAAAATTGAGTGAGGCGCACCTGACTCATATTTTGTTAACATGAACGAGAATAAGTTCAGGTCAAAAGAGTTTCTGATCTTGACTACCAAAGTTCGGCATATTTAAAATTTTTATCGCGTTGAGTCAAAAAATTCCCAATATTACAAAAAAATAGATACCATTGTTTTCCTCGTCAAAAACGACCTTAGCACTTCACTTTATATATTAAACCGACCTTGTTATAAGGTACCTGATTCGTGCTCGGAAGGCCGACCTACAATAACGCAAGAAATTTAAACACTGCAATTTAACGACTCAGAAACACCAAGTGGTCTGAGTCATGCTCGATGTGTTTAGTAGGTTCCGATGAAGAATTATATGGTGAAAAATGATTATCAGCAGTTTCATTATTATTATTTTTTCTTGGCATAATCGATTGTTTATATAAGGATAAGATGTACAAGACTTGTAAAACGGTCGAATGAGATAAAAATTAGAACAAGAAAATCTGAGAATTGAAGTATTTTCCTGACTTAGCGAGAAATTCGGGCATTTAGAACTGTAAATTAAACATGCAATTTCTATAGTTAAAGCCAAAAATTCAAAAATCGTAATAACGGATCTCTGAAGATGTTATTGTAGAACCGCCTGTGAAAGCAAGAAATGAATTCAGCATCTGGTCTAGAAGCCTTGGGCTTTTTGCTAAACCAGGCTTTTTAGAACGAAGTAGAGCAGACATCAAAAAACTAAGAATGGATGTTTTGGAAATACTTTAGTTAACATCTTTGCATCTTCTTAACCCCTAGACTCAAGAGCCATAAAAGTGGCTTTCATTTTTTTTGAAAAGACCGGAAAGGACAAAAATAAAACGAAATTGAAGTTTCAAGGTTCAAATCGCTCATAGAGTTTGCAATAATTCCGTAAATAAAAATGAATAAGAAAATGTTGTTTTTGGATGAGCCCGTTCGAAATATATTTCTATCCTACTTTTTTTTGGATTTCTCTGAAATTTTTCTTTATAGCTTTATCTCACAATTATTTTTTAAAACAACAAGGTCTTAAATACTCAGTTTTTAGGAATTCGTCTTGACCATCTTTAAAAAAAAATAATAATGTTTCTATTTAAATGTATAACTTTTTTATTTATCTTTTTGTTTTGAAAACAGAGAAATGCTAATGAATGAGAAACGGGAGGAAATATATGGCGCAACATATTGTTTACCACTAATCATCATTTCACAGGTGAGAATTATCGTTTCATAGACGAACCCGATAAAGATTTTGAATCGGGGACCAGGTTAAGGAACATAAGGTTTCACTTAATTTTATTTACTAGCATCTCATTATAAAATCGTATGGTTTTCTGTGGAAAACATTCGAGTTAACTTCATTTTTCCACAGCGGAAATGAAGTCGATTAATTTTTTGATTGTCTTAATATTAATTAATTTAAAATTCGAGTCTATCCTTTATCTCAATGATTTCACACAATTAATTGCCTAACACCTAAACCTTTTCCATTAATTTAATGACTTCCAAAGTCAAGCAAAAAAGCCCTCTCATGCCTCTGGGGAATATCAATACTCTATGAGTCTAGGGGTTAAAGCTTTTCAAAAATTTTTGGGACCCCCGGTTGTTCCCGGAAGAGATACCGTCGAATGCTTCCATCGGAGTTAAGAAGGATTGATAGGATTAAAGATACAGCTCAACGATTTTAGTTATCGTGGATAGCTCGACAATTCATTGGCTGCAAAGAAGAAGATTTATTTATTTTAAAACAAATAAATGGACGTAATCTTTTTTTACCGTACCATCAGGAATCTCTTTTTATAATAAAAGCCTCTTACAAAAATATTTATTAAATCATTATCAGGATTTGTCAATATAAAATGATTTCAGATATTTCGTCTCTCCCCTGAACAGTTAAATAAATATTCTGCGTAAAAATGATAATTATTTTCTGTTAATTGTTGGGACCTACCAAAAATTCCAGTATACGAGTAAAGAATTCGGGCCAATTTTTATGTTTGGCAGTGATTCTAAAAAGATGGGTTTTTTATCACTTCCCTTGACATTTAGGGTCTGTCGGGCTCGCTAGCACCACCATCTAGTCCTATATTACAATAGGACTGGTTAGAACCTTGACCATAAATTGATAAATTTTACTTTAAAATTTAAGAAAATTGAACCACTGCAACTTATCCTCTTATTGAGCAAAAATCAAGATCGTCTAACATGCCCGGCTAATTTTTTCATAATTAGCTTATGTATTTATTTAACAATCTTTTATTTCTTCATATAATTTTTTTTAGTAAAAATGCGGTGGGTCAGTTCTTGAAAAATGAGGACCCACTGTATTATTTGTCTCGAAGTTTAAAAAAAATATTATCAAGGCATTGCGAAATGGTAACTATCAGGTAGCCAAAAATCTAAATAAACCGTATTAAGGTTGATTAACATTTTATCTCGGGACCATAGTTACGCAATATTGAAAAATAAGTGGCACACGAATGGCACGGGTATAAAACGCGGGCCTAAAAAATATTTCGGCCATGGGGGTAAATCGACCTCAGAAATCCGAAATAGATTAAGCTCTAAATAGACTCCGAAAGCCGCTAGAGAGCAAAAACGCGGACCATATGCATGCCCAACAAAATTAAGACGGTGGGGTAAATTGATATCAGAAAAGTCGAAAATGACCATCAAAAATACCAAAAGTGCCGAAACGCAAAAAAACCAGCTAAAAGTGTTACTGGAATAGATAATACAATAAAGATGAAAAATTAAATTCTTGGGTTTTACTAACGATTATATCTGCACAACGCACCTCGATTTTTTTGCTGTTCTTTTGCTTCTTCTGCTTGTTGCTGCCCTCGGCGCCACCGAACTAAAACTTAGGAGATTAAGTTTATTGACTTATACTGATTCAGTCGGTACACTGCTTGACCCCTTAAAATGCTCCGATCGAAGCTTGATTAATCCTGTATGACAAGGATCATACCCGGACAGAATTTTATAGCAATTTTTTTCAAATGAATTTCCTGGTAAAATTGGCATTTTAGACTCTCAATTTACGATTTGACGTAAAATAAGAGTAAAATTTCTCTTCAAATGTCAGTTATTTCTGTCAAAATTCCCGTTCTTTTGACTCATTCGGATCAGGAATTCAAAAAAATAAACTAAAATTAACAGTGACTAGTAATTTCAGTCATAAAATTTTTTTGGATTAACTATGAATTTAACAGATATTTTTTCGGTACAGTCGATATTTATCGTGAATTTCAAGAGAAAATACCTGATAACTTTACCGAAATTGACGAAAAAAAATAATTGAATTTATAAAGTAATCACTGAAATCGAGAATAATTGTCTTCAGGAAAATAAAAACAATTTTTTTCAAAAGTTAACGAAAAAATTCTCGATTTCGAAAAAAAATGTGTTTTTGGAAGAATAAAAAATATTGATGAAAATGTTTCAAATCCTAAACCAGACCTCGGCACCAACTGGCTTGGCTTGAGTCAAGCCAAGTCAGAGAGATTTTGACTCGAGTAAAGCCAAGCCAACAAAAAAATGTTGTCTGGTCAATCCAAGCCAAACAAATACCTCTGGCTTGCGGAGGTCTGCCCTCAACTGCTTTTATATTTTTTTTCGAAAACCTGGGAGTCTTTTTTAAGCAAAAATAAAAAAACGATCGGACAACGCCAAAAGTTGCGCTCGAGTCTCCAAAAAAGACAATTCCAAACAGTTTGGACATGATGAGCAAAAAATAAATTCAAGAAATGTTACTCAATTTTTTTTTCAAAAATTTTGCAAATTAAAATAGGCTTTTATGCCGATATATGTTTATTTGAAGCCGGGTTTTGCTTCCAGAGACCTTTCAAATTTCAACCTGTTGAATGTGAAAAAATGTTTTTTCGAATATTTAAACTTCTACCTCTGAATCTGGGGTATGTCAAAGATTCAATATGTAGTCAGAGTGGAAAATCTCACGCTTTAAAGATATAAAATAAATAGGTAGGCTTAACCCATACAAGCTGGTTGGAGAAGGTTGAGTTCCGATCGAAATGGTAGAAGAAAAATTGGCAAGAAAGAACAAAAATCCTATCCGGAAAATTATGTGACAGGAACAAGATGTCGACATCACTTACTCTGAGATTAATTTGGTCCCGCGAAAATTAAGGTGCTAAAAGAAATACCTTTACGGACCTCATTCGTATTTTAAAGGAATGATCTTATAAAATTATGTAATACAAACCCCTTTAAATCTAGTCTCAAGCAAGCTTAAGCATTTCATAATACAGTGACAATCTAATACTGCAACAATATAATTTTTTAACACAGTTTGCTTTAAATAAGTTATAAAATGATATACAAAGACAATATAATAATCGGAACTCATGCGTTTAATGCCTTTCGAGGAAAGCGAAGTCTTCCTATAGTTAACGATTTGACATGTCCAGCTGTCAAATGAACGCTGCTTTCAGATATCGAAACTCTTATACAGACGAATGAAATTGAACACATGTTATAATGGCATTCAAAGTTTTGAGTTAAATGAAGATCATGCATATAAAGGATGAGAAAAAAGTCGAATTACTATAGCCACATTTTCGTCCACTTGATTTTGAAAGGGTAAAAATTAGCGTACAAGAAAATAAACTACCAAAACTATTCCGTAAATGCATTTACTATTCACTGCGTGAGTTTCAAGGCACAAAGTTGAACGTTTTATATAATCCGATATAGCCGCTTTCATAGCCCTATTTTGCAAATTGACACAGAAAGTGCATTTCCATTGGAATCAAGTGATACTTTTCTTGAAAAAAATCTCTCAAAAATAAGATTCTTGAAACTCATGCAGTACAAAACCAAACAGCTCGGAACACGAAAATAATTTTTATAATATAATCAAAAAATTCGACATCGAAATAAAAAAGCGAGCAAGTAAAGCCTCAAAAGAAATCATTCAATCTCAAAGTCAACCCATCAAAATTAACACATTGAAACTGGATATGTCTAATTTATTTGAAATTTGGACATAGGACAAGCAAAACTAAAAAAATCTATAAAAAATTCGTTCTTCTCTAGAAAAATGGTAACGTCGATTAAAGTGCGGTTTTCGGATTTTTTTGTTCAAGTTAAAAAATTTTCATGAAATTCTGTCTTAGTCACCTTTTAATTTTCGAATATTATTTTTGTTATCATATTTATTAAAGTTTTGTGTTTATCATTTACAGAAAAATAAATGAATGTTTACAATAGTTGAAAAGGGCTGCCACATCGTGATATATGAAAAATTATATCAGATCATGTGTCAGCCCATTCTATTTCGATCGTATATTTAATGATTTTAAACTCTATTTCACACCCGGATATCACCCTCTTATAAGTCATAGCATTTGACCCCTTAAATGACAGATTTTTGAGAACCTTTAGGGACCGTATATCGAAACTTAATAAACCCATTCGTTAAACTCGATCAGGACTAGCCGGAACTCTCCCAGTTATGACCCGTACCAGAATTTCGTTACCAGGACTTTAGGCTCAGGTTTTTAGATCGTAACATTTTGAGTACAATCTTAACCGACTCTGCTTCACCTGGTTTGACCGGCCGAGTGACCTTAACGTTTTTGATGTTAATAAAACTTTTATTATTCTCAGCCGTTAAGGAACAAGAGAGAATTTTTGATTTTATAAAGCCACTTGTCTCAGCTGTTACTGAGCTATAGAAAATTGCTTTATTTTAAAGAGATTTATAAATCCACCTCAGTTGTTACCGAGACAAAGAAGACAAGCTGAGGTCTTTTATAATTTAGGTCGTACGTTTTTAGATGTGATTTTTTGCCAAAACCGTGATAAAACACAAATGTTTTGCATTTGTATCTGACAACGCTAGCAAATCCGATAACATTTCGCTGATTTTGGTTTCGCCAAAAATCACATCTAAAATCGTACGACCTAAATTATAAATGACCTGAGCACCTTGTAAAAATTGCTCTATTTTTTAAGAACATTTCACTGTGATATTTTATGGAAAATTTTGGATATTTTTAAAACGGTTTATAAATTATTGTCTGGTATTTGCCTAAACCGTTGATGTGGGGATGAAACTTATAATTTTTTGACTCAAAAAAAATGATTGGATGGTTCCCACGCTTTCTACAGTTGTTATGACATAGAATCCACCAATCAATTGTTATTCTCTGAAAAGCTCATTTGATAAGCCAAATAACAACAACAAGTTTGTTTGCGTTTTTCAAACGTATCTATTCGAAAAGTAAGTATATCAATTACAGAGGCCCCTGGGCATTTTTGTCACTTTTTCAGCCAACATTTTATCTAATTCGACTTTTGAAAACGACTCATCTGATTGAGTTCTTAGATACCTCAAACTGAGCACAAAAATTTTGAGAAAAATAAATAAAAAATGGTCCGAATCAGACCATTGTTTCCAATTTTTGAACAAAAACTGATAATTAAACAATTTCAGTAATCTCAGAAGAAAGTCAAAAAATTCCCAGGGGCCCCGTAATCGATATGGATAAAGGGCCCTTCACTAACAGATTGTGACTATTTCAAAAATGTGGACTCCGAGCATTTTATTGGCTGGATGTGCCCAAATATGACCTATAAGATCGGCCTAATCTGCAATCCAGGGTTTTGATTGGGTGCTAGTATCCCGCGTAGTTTGTATCATTCAAATATTCAGGATCTGTCCCCTGAGTAAACTATATGTTTTTTAAGTATTTTTACTCAAAATTAAGTTATAAATAACTTTTGTTTAAATTTGACTACTAAAACTTCAAAATATGAGGTTGGTGTAAGCTTCAGTGTTTTCCTGGCTTTCGTTTGAAAATAATCGAAGAATTTTTCAGGAAAATTTTCAATTGACCTTAAAAATTCTCGCCAAATTTAGCAACATATGATTCAGGTCACCAGCCTGCATTCGGGCGGAGATCCATATTGGGACCTGAAATATCGGTATCCATATAAGAATTTGAAACTGGCCTTAATATGGTCGGCCACCTCTTTAATCGAGAATTTTGACCAGAGAATTTAATATTTCTCAAGATTTTATATTGTATCGGCTCAAATATGCTATTGTTAACTTCTGTCATTTTCAAATTACATAATTTCCACGTAGATGTACGAGAAAAATGTCCGCTTTGGTAGTTTGTTATAAAGGGGCCCAACTTACTCATGATGATTATGGGAAAATCATAGGCCATATCGATAAAGGTTTTTTCGCATTTAACTGCCAAGTTAAAAAGGTCAATGGAGAAATTTTGTTAATTTTATTTGACAGATTCGAATCTCGGTAGGCCCACATTTTTATCTTAAAAATATCCGAAGCCTTGATTTTTTTATGTGTTCATCCTAATATTACGACTGTCTTTGCTTAAACAATGTTTGATGAATTTCTTATTGGAAAAAACGAGTTTCTATTTTTTCGTCAAATTTTATACTGAATTCAGCTTTTTTAGTCTGCAGTTGTTTCGTCATAAAAATGCACCGAACCAATTGTTTATGTTTTTGAAACATTTTTCGAAAATTTTGCGTTTTTGGTTTTTTTGTTAAGTATTTTGTCATGATTAAAATTATGTTCACAATAAATACCGTTTGGTGTCAATTTTGATCCACTAAACTTCCAAAATATCCGGGTTGACGTAAGGCTCAACTTTCTCTTCAGTTGTTTCCCCCAGTCTTTCTTTTGAAGCACGATTTCGAAAGCAATACATAGATCGAAAGCATCTTTTTTGAGAAAAATACATAAACCTCAATCTTTATGAAAAATTCTAAAATAAGTAGAAGTGAGTGGCACCTTTTTACTTCAGTGTGCAGTAGCTTCAATTTGATGGGGTACTTTCAGGTAAACAATCGGATGAAAATAAAATTCTAGAAACCTCAAAAATTGACTCCGGACTGAACCAAAAAGAATTTTCCTATTACTAGGAAGCGATGTTTAAAAAAAGTTTTCCACTGGAAATGAGAAGACATGGTTTGCGACGTATTAATAAAATTCAAAAAAAATGTATCGAATCGTTTTCGAGGAAAATTTTGTTGTCAGTTTGGAAATTTTACATTTTCGTTGATTCTAGAACATATAAGGGATTCAGAAATGTTTACCTGACGTAAAAGCAAAATTTTTTGTTCAGAAGGACTATGACGACTTTAATTTGAATGGTACTGTTACAAGCTCAAATAACGCATTTTTTTTCCATAGAAATCATTTGAATAAATGACTTCGGCTGAAATTAATTCTGCAATTTTCTATAAATATGGAGCGATGTTTAAAAAAAAATTTCGACTAGAATTGAGAAAGACATTTTCTCCCTAATAATACCGTAGATTAAAAAAATGTTATCGAATCGTTTGTGAGAAAGACTGAGCTAACAAATTTCTAAAATATCTATGAATTACAGTTTTTCATTTTCATTATCTAGAACAAGTCGATCGAAATTTTTCCGCAAAAAATTTCGATATACTGTCAACCTCGTGTATAATTTTGATTGCTTACAAAGTGTAATTTCAATTTCCATTAAGCCGGTTTCCGAGATAAAAGACATTTGAATCAAAATCAAGTGTTGCTGAGGAACTCTATCCCACTTGGTGCTGTGGTGCTCAAAAACTCTGTTTTTTACTGTTTGTGTCCGGTAAGCTAAAAGGAAGAATCTTGTCCTTTTAGGGTTTTCAGGATTTCTATATACTATGTTCCGTTTTGGACTGAGCAACCCGATCTTAAATGTCAAAAACCGTTGAGTACCCCCTTAAGCTAGAGAGCTCTAACTATAAGCATACAAAGCCAACTAAAACTTGAACATGATAAGAAAAATATTGACAGTATTATAGTCTTATAAAAATATAATAATAATTTTTGACCAACCTCCTAAAAATAAGATCTTTGACGAATAAGCCATCGCATTGCGTACATTTGTGCTTTCCTCCATCATGAGTCGTCGTATTATGATTATCTAGCCTCTTGAAGTCCTTTTTGCAAACGTTACAAAAGGTTTCTTTTGCAAGTTCAATTGTACTTGACTCTTGTACATGATCAGCAGGAATAATTCGGTGAGAATTGAATTCAATTTGTTCATCGAATTCTAGAATTTCAAGGTCTTCTTCTTCGGCAGAACTCTCGGAATCTGAATTGATCACTTCTTCAGCACCTTAAAATTTTGTTATGACTCAACAGCAATATGAAAAAAGTAGCCCTGCCGTTATTCTTAAGAAGTAAAAGGACTATTTATAATATTATGGTTCAATTTTGGAGTTCAAAAAAATCTGGATAAGCAAAAAATTCTAAGATTGAATGTTTCAAAAAATATTTTGAAAATACTGTTTAAAATGAGATCTAGGAAAAGTTTTGTATTGATCGAATTTTTGTTTGTATGTAAACGCTTAAAAAATCATGGATCAAATTTCAGATATTTTTGAGTCTATTTTCTAATACTAAAGTAAATGCTACGGTCTAAAATCTGACGTCATAATTTTGAGAAAAAGTTCGTCGAAATAATGCTTTGATATTTTGACGTCTTCAGATAATCAGCTGATTATCTTTAACGGTATTGTAATTTTTTTTAATCTCAGTCTAGATTTAAGTCAGATTTGATTACTGGCAAACACGAATTTGCGGTGAAAACGGCGGGTTTGGAAACAAATATTCAAGGAATCGTTTCAATCAAAATTTTATAAGATAAACGATTCCGTGAATATTTTTGTTAAACATTTTGCCGGTAAAACACCGCCACCAAGATCCACTAAAATAAAAAAATGCATATTCTTCATTTTTGGCCTTTTTCCCCAGATCTCTACTTATATCTTGCAAAATGTAATTTTAATAAAATTACTTTTGTCGGAAAAGCCTTAAATAAATTCGTGTAAGCCAAAATTGAACATTTCATTCCACTATCAATTATAATGTATATTTTAATCATGCCTTACACACGATTTTTTTAATGGCGTAGATGTTGGCCAAATTTTGGTCGGTTTCCTTATCGACAAAAGTGATTTTTGCCTAATATTTACCTTCATAATGTTCGTAGCTTGCCATTTTTGTATGACTCTCTTTCATATGCCAGAAAAATTGTTTGAGATCAGTTCCAAAATCCTGTAAACAATCTGGACATTGAAAACATTTTGACCTTTTAACAATTTGTACAGCAGCAAATAATCGCCTCTGCTGTTCGATGATTTTACGCCTCCTTTCATTTTCGATTGTCTTCAGTCTATCCCTTTCTGCTTTTTGTTTTCGCCGTTCACCGTCTCTTACTTTTCGAACTTCATTGGGGTTAAATTTTTTTATGAATTTCTTGTAATTCCTATAAATGACTTTTGGTCAAAATAAATCATTCTGCTTTACAAAGAAACTTTACCAAAAATGTAGGGGCAGGCTTGTTTCTGTCAGACGATTTATTTTTTTCAAATTGCTTAATTAAGCATAATACTTATGGCTAAAAAACGTGTTTGGAGTTTTAAACAAGTTTTTTTCATTTTTCCTATGGCGCTCGAAAAACATTTTCATCTAGCTCTGCTGTCTTAGCGCATACATTATAATGCAAATAACTCATATTCGCCAAAAATAGCATTTTAGCTCAGGTCATTTACAATTTAGGTCATACGATTTTAGTTTTTCGGTGTTGGCGTAACCGTGATAAAAACCGAAATTTTTGCACTTGAATCCGATACCGCTCGCATATCCCGGATATGATATCCGGTAACATTCGCTAATTTTTTAATTTCAAATTATTGTGCGGATTTTCCAAGAATTTCTCAACTTCCTCAGATTGGAAGCTGAATCGATCCCTACCATGCAAATGTGCCCTCAGAATTGATATAAAAGTAAAATATGGTCCATATGATATGGATGATATAAAAGTAACATATGGTCCTATATGATATGGATTAAGGGCCCTCGGTTGACAAATCGAGGATATTTGAATGATACAAATAACGCGGGATAGCATCACCCAATCAAAATGCTGTATTGCAGAATACGCCAATTTCATTGGCTCAAATGTAGCCAATTTGACCGATGAAATCCTTTGATTCCGCATTTTTCAAATATACTCGATCCGTCGGTCAAGGGATCTTATTCCATATTATCTTCATAAATTGAAAAAGAGCTGAAATCATAGCAGGATTAAGATTTATGCGTCTTTTGGTCATTTCGCGAAAATCAAGTTTTTCGGCTTTTTAATGCAAGTTTAAAATTTTTTTTGCATACTTAGCTTTAAATACCCTTTAGAATTCTAGTATTTACCATTGCATGTGCTTAGGATTAAATCATGATTTAGAGTCTTTATGACGAAATCGAATTTTATAATCTTCGGTTGAAATTCGAGGGATTTTTTGGAAAATCCCTTAAAAATCCGCAAAATAATTTGAACTTGAAAAATCAGCGAATGTTACCAGATATGCGAGCGGTGTTGGATCCAAATGCAAAAATTGAGGTGTCTATCACGGTTTCGCAAACACCAAAGGGTCCGGAAAAAACTCTCTACAAGATGAGTCAATTAAATCGGAACCGATTTTTACTTTGCAAATTC
>SCLH01001550.1:31330-48699 GCA_004367855.1 Oikopleura vanhoeffeni | reverse complement strand
GTCTCAGATTTAACAAAAATCTAAAATCCAATGGAGCAGGACGGACAAACAATTATCAGACGAGTTTCTCTCGATAATCCACTTCCAAAATCTAGTGCCTTTGCAGACTGGTGTGATATAAATAATAGATCAAGCGTGATACATATCGAAACTAACAGGACAGGGATGAAATTCACTCTGAAACATGTTTAATTTTTTTTCATTTTTTATATAAATTCGTATTACGTAACCCTTGGAGGCACAGAGCCCTTCGAAAGGCTCAAGCCCCTTGAGTAAAGCCACTTTGAAAAATTCAAAAATAATGGAAAGTATAATTTTAAGTATTTTTTCCGAGCCGAACTGAAAATTTATAATTGACAACTAAATCAAATTGAATCGTTTAACATTAAGGTTTATTTTCAGTTACCTTTATTTCCTCGTGCAAATTTACCCCAATGCTTATACAAAAAATTGTTTTCCGACTTCTATTACCGTTTGGTTTTTAGAGGGGGGGGGCTTAAAAAAAGTTACCTAAGGAACGGCTATTTTTTTATATTAGAAAGAGTTTTTTGAAACTATAAAAATTTTTATTCGGTAAAATGGCATTTTTCGAGAAATTTTAACCTCACAAACTCAAAGAATCAGTGCTGAGAGGTTTAGTTTTGCAGATTAATTTCTTGGTATCGGCTCTATTTATAAGCTATGGATATCTGAAAAATAATTGTTGGTCCTAACGATAAAAGTTATAACAAGAATCTTGTTACAAGATCATTGATATATCAATTACGGGGGCTCCTGGTCATAATTTACTAGTTTTTAAGCCAAATTTTTTATTTAATTCGACTTTTAAAAACAACTCATCCTTGTCCAATATCTTGTGAAAAATAAAATAAAAGAAATTGGTTCATCGGTCCAATTTATTTTATCTTTTTTCTCAGATTACTGAACTTGTTAAATTACTAGTATTCTGAAAACAATTGGTAACAATCGTCGGATTCGGACCAATTTTTCAAATTCAATTATTTATCAGATATTTGTGCTCTGTTTTAGCTATCTAAGAATTCAATCAGACAAGTCGTTTGCAAAAGCTGAATTAAATAAAATTTTTCGCTAAAAATCTAGTTAAAAATGACCAGGAGCCCCCGATATCGATATGGACCATTTCTTTATTTTTTCCTGAGATTACTTGAATTGTTTAATTATCAGTTTTCGTTTAAAATTAGAAAAAAGGGTCAGATCAGGACCATTTAAAAAATATATTTTTCCTTAATATTTGTGTTTAGTTTGAGCTATCTCAGAACTCAATCGGATAAGTCGGCTTCAAAAAACGAATTATAGTAAAGTTGTTGCTAAAAAAATAACCATGTAACTCGTAATTGCTATGAAATTATAGATATAAGATAATTTCAGTATTAAGTTATAACTGACAATTTTATTTCGAAAACTTGGAAGCTTTATCAAAAAAATTCGAATTAAAAAAAATAGTAAGATTTGACTAGAACCTAGTCACCCCGTTTTTTGCGAAGGTGTTAAGACAAATTCATACGATTTTAAATATATATATGTGAGCTCATAAACAAGTTTTATAACCACAAAGATAAAGTTTCTGACTTATAATTCCAAGACATTTTTATTTTATTTCCACGAAAAGACA
The DNA here is from genome assembly GCA_004367855.1 of Oikopleura vanhoeffeni. Taxonomy (NCBI): domain Eukaryota; kingdom Metazoa; phylum Chordata; class Appendicularia; order Copelata; family Oikopleuridae; genus Oikopleura; species Oikopleura vanhoeffeni. The sequence continues at coordinate 47,066 of SCLH01001550.1, read as the reverse complement.
CGGTGAAACATGCATCAGTTTGGGATTGATTGGCATCGATCATACGGAATCAATGGAATCTTTCGAAACTACGTTTATGATCGAACAACTTACTCATAACTTATGTGAATTCTTAAAGGAGAAGAAAATCATGAAAAATGAAGATGCTGATTTTATTTTGCAACTATAGTTTGAAATAAATAATTTTGAGAAAAACGATGTCATGTGTATTTAAAAATCATCACTTTGAACCAAATTCTAGGATAAGGATATAAGGAAATCAAACTCAGAAGAACTCGCATGTTTGCAACACAAATCCAATTGTACACAGTCACTGACAGCAAAAGTGTTACGAAAACGATCTCCCAGGGATTTTCCGGGAATGATTTCCTAATTGAAGCCCGATGCGTTAAATAAACCCCCGATAAACTCATCTGGCTTTCCTCTCGCACAAAACCCCTCCGCCTCGCCTGCCCTCTCCCCTCATTTTTTTGAGCGAAAGTAAAACCGAGTACGTTGCCCGCATCCGATACACACAGTGAAATTCTCTAGGATGGTTCTTGAGCAATTTTTTGGTATATCTTTTGACGGAAGAGAGGACTATATAGAACAAGGACGCGCGGGCTTGAAAATGCGAAGGGATTAAGTTGAGTGTTTTGCGAAAGATTTTGCTCAGGCAGAAGTAGTCAAAAGGCAGCAGTGAGTTCCTGAAAAAAATAGGCTGGGCTTCTACGTTCTCAACTCCGAAAACTAAAATCCCATTTTTAACTTCAAACATGTTTACACGAAACAGAGTGTGTAATTTAAAAGAAAGTTACTGGATCAAACAGACAATATCTATTCATTGTTACTAATCAATTGACTGAATCATTAAATTAATCATTAATTGAATATAATTTCACACAATTGAAAAATATCAAAGCAGCGAACTTGAAAAGTAAGCAAGATATTAAATTTCAGAAACGTTCTAGAATCTGCTCGGATGACAAATTTGTGTACATAGGAATTTGACCAAAAATGTCATTTTAGCCGGTGAACTTGAGGCCATTTTGAGCTTTGCGACAAAAATAGTAAAAATGAGAGCGGATTTTGAGTTCTTCAATATGGTCGAAAAATATTTGGCCAAACGGTTGAAAACAAAACTTACAGCAATCTCTTTTTTTTTTTTAACTCATTTATAAACATACCTTAAGGGGGATTTTTTTGGTATATAAGCCATAATTATTTTCAAAGCTACAAAAATGGAATCTTAATATTTTCGCATTTGCGGATGAGACATTATTGGTGGAAGTTTTAAACTCCCATTGGAAGATGTAAATTATGGCCAGCTGACAATAGCAGACTTTTCCACACTCGTGAGACGATCTCTCCCTTTTCACTACTACCCAAGAATATATAGAAAGAAGAAAATATAAGCCAGCTGCTCAAATGAATAAATTTGCCGGTTGTAAACTAAATTTACGCTAATTCCAAAATACGGTGAAAGTTGAGCTCCTGGCAAAAAACTTACCTCGGAAAATTTAACCAAAAGTTAACAAATCAAATGAACGCCAGACGTCCGAAAACGGTCCACCGCCAAGAAAACTCGAGAAATCTATGAGATTTACAAAATCTTTCTTTTGATGGAGCAAGTTCTCACAGCCGTTTCTACAGCATATCAATTGGAACTTTGAACAAAATACAAGTTCATTTTCATTCTTCGAAAATCCCGATCAAACTAAATCTTCCGTCGGATTTCTGATTCTGATAAATTATCTTTGTATTTTATCTTTATTTGAACTTCTGCAAAAAATATTTTTTTGCTAAATTAGTTTCAGATTCAAATTCTGAGTAATTATCTCCTATATTTTTGCCTACTCTTAATTCAAAACGCCGCAATAAAACATCTTTTGCTCCCGCAAAAACGCCTCAAAAACATCGTACCCGTAATTCAGGGTACACCGGTTGCCGAAAGAGCTTGCCTAAACCGGCTTGCCGAAACGCGAGCTTGCCGCATCAGAGCTTGCCGATCACCGAGCTTGCCGATACAGAGCTTGCCGACACGGCTTGCGAAACCGAGCTGCCGACCACCGAACTGCCCGATACCGAAACTTGCCGATCACCGAGCTTGCCTATACCGACTTGCCTAACCGGAGCTTGCCTACACCACCGAGCTTGCCGATCACCGAGCTTGGCCGATACCGAACTGCCTCAACCGGAGCTTGGCTACCACCGAGCTTGCGCAGTCACGAGCTTGGCCTACCGAACTTTGCCGAACCGAGTAGTTGCCGAATCCGAAATTTTTCAACGAAGGCTGCCGAATCTGAAAATTTTTCACCGAGCTGCCGACTACCGAACTTGCCGACACGAGCTTGCGATCTGAAATTTTCAAACGAGCTTGCCGAAACGAGCTTGCCGAGCTCGAACCGAGCTTGCGAAACCGAGCTTGCCAATTGAAATTCAACGAGCTTGCCGAATCTGAAAATTTTCAAACCAGCTTCGGCCGAATCTGAAATTTTCAACCGAGCTTTGCGACTGAAATTAACGACTGCGACACGAGCTTGCCGATCTGAATTTCAAGAGCTTGCCGAACCGAGCTTGCCGCACCGGAGCTTGCAGCGAAAACGAGCTTGCCGAAACGAGCTTGCGAAACGGCTTGCCGAAGGAGCTTGCCGAACTGACAATCCCGGCTTGGAACCGCTGAACTGACATTTTTCAAACGAGCTGCGATCGAAATTTAACCGGAGCTTGCGCACCACTTGCAAACGCGAGCTTTCAAACCGAGCTTGCCGAATCTGAAATTTATATTACCATTGCAACCGAGCTTGCCGAACAGGGCCTTGCGACAGCTTGCCGAATCTGAAATCTTTCAAACCGAGCTTATGCCGAACGAAGCTGCCGAATCTGAAAATTTCAAACCGAGCTGCCGAAACGAGCTTGCCGAATCTGAAATTTCAACCGCTCCGAACCGGCTTGCCGAATCAATCCCGAGCGGCGCTTGGCCGAACCAGCTTGCGAAACCGATGCTTGCGAAACTGAGCTTGCCGAAACGAGGTTGCGATCTGAAAATTTCAAACGAGCGTTGGCCGAAACCGGCTTGGCCGAACGAGCTTGCGAAATCTGAAAATTTCAACGCGAGCTGGCGATCTGAATAATTTTTTTAAACGAGCTTGCCGAAACCGAGCTTGCCGAACCGAGCTTGCGACGAACCACGACGCTTGCCGAATCTGAAATTTTTCAAACGAGCTGCCGAAACGAGCTTGCGAATCTGCCAAATTTCAAACGGCTTGCCGAAACCCGCTCCATTGAATTCAACCATTGCCGACGTCCGATCGAAAATTTTTCAAACGGAGCTTGCCAGAACGAATCACGAGCTTGTCCGATCTGAAGCAAGAGTTGCCGATCTGAAATTTTCAAACCGAGTCTTGCCGAACCGACTTGCCCGATCTGAAATTTTCAAACGAGCTTGCCGAACCGAGTCTGTGACACCGGTGAATCCTGAAAATTTCAAACCGAGCTTGCCGACCGAGCCTTGCGGGAATCTGAAATTTTCAACCGGCTGCCGAATCTGAAATTTTCACAACCGGCTTGCCGAAACCGAGCTTGCCGAATCTGAATTTTCAAACCGAGCTGCCGAATCTGAAAAATTTTTCAACGAGCTTTCGAAACCGAGCTTGCCGATCGTGAAATTTTTCCAAAACCGAGCTTAGCCGAATCTAAAATTTTTCAAACCGAGCTTGCCGAAACGAGCTTGCGAATCTGAAATATTTTCACACCGGCTGCCGGAACACGAGGTGCCGAATCTGAAAAATTTTCAAACCGAGCTTGCCGAAACGGCTTGCCGGAATCTGCAAAAAATTTTCAAACCGAAGGCTTGCGGATCTGAAATTTTTTCAAAACCGAAGCTAGGCCGAAACGGAGGCTTGCCGAATTTGAAAATTTTTCAACCGATCTGATCGCTTTTCAGTCGACAAAAATGCAAATAAACATTTTATGATTCTTTGAACCGCAGTCAGAAAATAGTAGACATGCATGAAAAAAGTTAAGTTGCCTATTTTTTTTGCTTTCATTTCACGATTTTTAAAAAAACAAATCAGGAAAAAATTTCGGACAAAAATTGCGATAAATTTTTATAATGCTTTGATTTTTTTTTAATTTCCAAAATTCCAAAAATTTAAGTTCGGGACCTCAAATCTTTTCCTCAAATAGACAAATAATTTTTATAGAAGTAGATCCCCACATTTATTCATGGTTCAGCTAACGATAAAAAGCACAAAAAAATTACACAGCTTATTAATTCCGTAAGTTAAAATTGACTCCAGTCTGCCAAGTCGATGCCACCCCTAACTCAAATTTGAGTTGTCGTTGACCAGAGTGCACGTCGCGCCACCTCAGATCTTGATTTTTTCTGGATCAAAATAATCGGCCACGTTGTGGCTGGATCGAAATCGGGATTTGTTTCATTATTTCAAATTCAGCAATCAGCGGTTGAAAAGTCCCGTTTTTTTCCGGCCATTTTATTTTCTGTAGAGGGTCCTATTGACGGTAAAAACTTCAAAAAATTATTTTTGTTTGACTTTTGGTAAAAACTTAATAAAAAAAAAATATTAATAGCAGGGTTCCGCGTTAGGTGAAAGTTTTTTTCGCTTAAAAATCTCGCAACACCCGATCCAATAAAAGTTTTAAAAAGTTTTATTTGAGTAAGTTCAATCTTGAAAATGACGTCATTCGTGACGCCTCACAAAGGTTTAATGTGATAAAATGTTCAAAAAATTTTGGCGATATTCGGCATAAGAAGTATTTAAAACTTTTAATCGAAAAATTTGCGTTGGCTTTCCCAGCGATTTCGGTGATACCGGCCTCAATGTTGTTTAAATATTTGCTCAAAACGAATGAATTAAACATTGATTTGGAAAAATAATTAAATTATACGTATTTGAAAAAAATGCTGTTTTTTATCCTTAAACTTGCAGTTTTCTTCGTTAGGAACGTTAACTTCTCACTATTTATATCAAGGTAACTTCTTTTCCTCTGGAAATTTGATCAAATGGTCTCACAACCATTTTTGTAAGACCATTATCAAACATTGCTTTCGCTTTTTTAGGCACCAATTGATATTGACGCAGCGACGCGATTGTATTTCGAACATAGATTCTTTATCGGGCTTGCTTAAACCATGACGATAACATCGGGTACTATTCGAACAATTAAAAGAAAGGCTTAAAATAATAATATCAATGATAATTGGGAAAATATTAGGAGGTGGTTGACTAAAATCGAGCTTGAATTTTATAATTGTTTCGAAATCATAAAAATCTATTTCCTGAACGCTTAAGGGAGATTACGACTCTGATTTGATAAAGGCCTTGAATGCATTGAAAATGATCTGTGAAAATTTGAGCTTAATTTGATATATTACTTGAAAGATAATTTTTGCAGTTTTGAAAATGTCCTCTTGTTACGATACTGTACCTATTAGTGTTAAATGAACTGTTAGTTTTCAGTATATTTCACCCAGAAAATGTCAAATCAGAGTCGTCAACCCCCTTAAACTCGAAGGGAAAAATTGTGAAATGTTGCACAATGTTCGCTGGTATGAGACAAAATTTAGCTGCAAACGCTTTTGAGCATAACCTGTATTAAACAATCACCCTACCTATATCTTAAAGTCTCTCCGACATATACGTTTCTCCTTCTATATTGAGGAGTTGAGCCGAATCGTTGGAGATAAGCTTTATGTTCGAGAGTTTTTCGTTTGAGTTTATGAATGACTTCGACTGATCGATAAAACGAGATTTTCCCTTTCGGTAGCAAGGACTTCAAAGAAGAGTTCAAGCACTATTAACAAACTGTCGGTTTCGGCAAGCTCGGTTTGAAAAATTTCAGATTCGGCAAGCTCGGTTTGAAAAGTTTAGATTCGGCAAGCTCGGTTTGAATAATTTCAGATTCGGCAAGCTCGGTTTCGGCAAGCTCGGTTTAAAAAAGTTGAGATTCGGCAAGCTCGGTTTAAAAAAGTTCAGATTCGGCAAGCTCGTTTTGAAAATTTTCAAATTCGGCAAGCTCGGTTTGAAAAGTTCAGATTCGGCAAGCTCGGTTTGAAAAAAGCCCTATCTTTTGCCTGTAACTATACGCCGCACGCCAGGAACGAATAAACTTATTCTTCAAATGCGTTGGTTTCTGCGGAGGCTTACGTAGGTTTTTGCGTGGGATCTAACTATACCCGTATAACTATACTCCGCACCCCGCTGTAGTGAACTTTATTCGCTCCATAAACTTGATCGCTACAGATTGATTCGAAAATAAGAGATTTCAAATATCATTTTTGAGGACAATTTTTAAAATTTTTATGCAATAATTTGATTTTTTGTAAAATTTTAAGAATGAATGATGTTTCGACAACCAGTAACACACTTCAATCTGTTTTTTATGTGAGACTGGATAAAATGATAGATGTAGGAAAGTCATTTGGTCAAAATTTAGCCAGGGCATTTCAAAAATATTTTGCAGCCGGATGTGGGGTTTTCAAAAAAATTATCATTTTGTTAACGTTAATTTCCAGGGTATTTTTGGAAACAATTTCAGTTTATTTGCTGCATCTTGATTAGCATCTTAATTAGCATCGTTCAAGCAGAATTTCACGAAGATGACGAGTTTGATTGTAAATTAAAAAAAAATATGAAATTAGTAATTAATTTCTCAAAAGTTGTAACATTAGAAATTAGTTTCAACACCTTTTGAAATTAAAAGTTACTTTAAAAAAACTTATGTTATTAAAAATCAATATGCTTATTTTCACGACATCAATAATGTCACTTCACCTTTGAAGTTCATGTTTTAAAACACAGCGGCGCAAGTGAGAACAAATTTGATAAATTACATTGCAATTAATTGTGCCTAGTGATAAATATAGTTGATTCAGTCAGTTTTTTTAAAGTCCACAATGTTAACTCCACATCCATTTGAATCTGATCCGGACTTCAAAGATGCCTTCGATGAGACTGACACAAAAATATGCCAGGAGAAAACTACTTAGTCCAAATGTATAAATCAAAACATTTAATACGAATAGGTCAAAGTGAGCATTTTTGAATTTTCGGTAGTACCGCCTGCGTTTCAAGCGGCGTCACGACAAAAAGTGAGCTGGCGAGACTAAAGGTAGGTCCAGATTTAGGGCTATTGTGTGAAGCCTGCTTTCAAATCCCCTCAAGTCTAGATGATTTTGAATTTTTGCGAATGGCGGATCATTGATGTTTTCGGGTTTTTTACAAAAATTCAAGTAAAATAATTTATTTGATAAAAAGGCCGAAAAGTGCTTATTTCAAATTCAAGAAAAAAAAATTTCCCCGACCATCCAAAACTTACTTTTTTTAAGATTTAACAACGTCTGGAACTGAAGCGGTTAAAACAGCTTTATTTTTGTCAAATACAGTAACACTTCGAGAATATATGATAATGAGTTTCACATGCACTAAACAAGTCATTAATTCTGTTGGTGCTGAATTTCAGCAGCTGAAACTTGTATTCCTGAGGACACTTTCAGTTTTCAGGAATGCTTTGAAACAAGATAAGGGTAACCATGGATTTTTGTAAATATGTTCCACGGAAATTGTTTTCTGAGCCACCTGGTGCTCAGAAACTACGTTGCAAAATGAGAATTTTCCTCTTTATTTAAATTTTTCGATCAATTAGTGTTAACGCGTCATACCTGGTATTATTCCTAAATCACCATATCATAAAAATTTCTAGAAAGATAGTTCGTAATGTCTCAAACAATTTTTTTGTTGATTTTTACAATCGCATAATGAACCAACCGCTAAATGAAGTCAACCGGGAGTAAGATTTTTTTTTAACCCGTGTGAGCACAGAAAAAAAAGTTCCGCGAAGGCACCGAAGCCTTTATAAAGGCTTTTTCCAAGCGCGTATAACAGAAAGCCCAAGGTAGTTAGAGTTTCAATTTTTTTTGCACAGGGAAGTTCAAACAATATTTTTTTGCATCCGACATTTTATATTCCAGAATTTTGATTTTTATTTCTAGAAAATTTACTGATAAGAGCAAGGTTACAGCATATCACGTGATACAAGCTCACAGTGGTGTTCACAAATTATTTGGTATTGGAATCGATGCACAAGGATCTGACCTATGTCATCGTTTTTCTGATTGTGATTTATATATAATCAATCAAAAATTATTTGTTAAATAGGTTTGAAATTTTGATGAAAAAATCACAATTTTTCATAAAAAAATGGTTATTTTCCCCTATAAAAGAAAATTAGTACACTTCTGATATTATTTCGGGTCGATAATTATACTAATCAAGTGACTCTATGGACAATATTTAATTGCTCGAATTAATTTTTTAATAATTAAAATATTTTCGTGGAATACTTAAAATCGAAAATTTTGAAATTTCACTTCTGATAGAAAATATCTGTTCCTGTATACCAATGAATCTTTGTTTGAGTGTTCAACCATGAACAAGACACTTTCCTAAAAACTGGCTTTTTTCAAATTTTAATTGACACAATAGGTCGCATTTAATTTTTTTAGAGGTAAAAGATTTAAACAAAATCTCAAAAAATCAACCCTCCGTAAAATTTGAACAAAATTTCCAGAAAAAAATAAGTCATTTATTTTGACATCCTTGCAAAATTCTTAATTATGGTTTCGAAGGAGACAATTCTACGATGTTTTTTTGCATATTTCAGATGATTTTAAATATACAAACACCTTTATAAAGATGCTGTGCTCACACGGGTTAAAAGTCGTATTTTATGTTCGTCCTATTTCAGAAAATTTTAAACTTGCACATAAGTTGCAAAGTGACATAGCAAAAAAATAACAGGTTTCTTTTTCCAACTTTGATTTTAAAAATGTCTTAAAGATGCCAAAAAACACCGTTCTTTGTTATTTTGGCCACGTAAGGTCGTATTTTTTACATGTGTCATTCAAAACTTTTTAAGTATATCGAAAATTATGACTGAGTATGATATTTTTGCAAACAAAGGCAAAAAATATATAGAAATGCAAAAATATCATTCATAGGCATAATCTTCGATATATCACAAGTTATCGAGAAAATCAAGAAAAAAATTATATTTTCCGAATTTACAACTTCATTTTTTAACTCCCAGGATCACGATTTAAATTTTATTTTTGACAATCATGTCATCATATGACCTTTTAAATTGCACCAAACGATTCTCGAGCATAATGTTTCTGGAAATGGTATAATAAACTATGGCCAAATTTTATTGGGAAACTTTCCTCATTTTTGACAAATTTTGTGTTATTTATACGAACTAAACGAGTCTTGTTGAGTTCAAAAATCAAAGAATCAGACCAGCATTCTGGTTCAAAGATATGGTTTGCCTATATAGCTCTCTTAATGGAGTCGGTGATATTTGACAGATTTGCACTCTTTCAATTTTCTTTCTCTTGAAGGTAAACTTTTTACCACTTTGGAATTATCAAGTAAAATGTTTTTCATATGGAAGGTGCCATCTTTGAGCTTACTTCGTATTATCTGATTTTTTCCCGATTTTGACTATGTAAATCGTCATTTAAAAACACTAAAAAAACTGGACATTTCGGTTGAAGGCGTAAAAATTGAGGTAAAATAATTTTTATCTTTTTATATCTCCTATTGACACTTTTGTAAATATCCCGGCCGTCCTATCAGGGCCGGAATATTTACAAAAGTGTGAATTTGGGATATAAGTAATCAAAAAAAAGGTCCTGTCCACCAAACTCAATTTATTTTACTAGCTTTCATACGATTCTAACGTTAAAATCGAAAATTTTTAATTTCCTAAAATGACGAAAAAATACCGAAATTTTGGCTCATCGAAACAAATATTATTTTTCATGAGATGAATGAAAAAATTGAATTCGGTGGACAGGACGGCTTAATAAATTCGAAAGTGCTAGTGACATAAAATTTTTTGACTTAACTAATTTCTTCCAAACCGTAGTTTTGTTGCAAAAATTATGATTTAGAGTATGAACAAGAGCGAAGAAACAAACCGAGGACATATTTGAAAAAAATAAAAGTTTGCATTCGCAATATTTTTACCCGGTTAATTCAGAAAAATAAGTTTTAAAATTTCGGAATAAGAAATGTCATATGATTTTCCAAACAGCATATAAAAAATATGTGTTCACTTACTCGAAAAGTTAAAGTGGCCATTTTGTAGAGTTTTTCTCGTTACTTCGAAGCAAATAATTTAAAAAAAAATTAAACTCAAATAGGAAAATCTTTTATAATTTTTGGAACTTTTTCCAAAATTATCTCAAAATTCGACGATTTTGGTAAATGAGATGAGAACTCAAAATTTTGTAAAAAAGCAATAATACGAAAATTCAAAAATACAAAAGTTGCCTTAATTGTAAAACATAACTTTAATGGTTTACAAAGTATCAAAGGAAATATATTAACCCAGTAAAAAGTTTTTCATCAAGCGCCCATATCCGGATCTGTCAAATAGCACCGAGGCCCTTGTGGATATCGTTAAGGGGGTGGCAGCAATGTGGAAGCTTGGTACAATTTTCGGAGTGATTTATAAAAGAAAACAATTTGAAATTTTTATTTTCAATAAAAGTGTTCATTCTTGCAAATTTTTATATTTTTTATTTCTCAACATAACTAAGTATCTGTAAAAATATCAAAAACCACTTTTCATTGGAACTCCATTTCCAACTAAGACGATATTTATAAATTTCAGACATTTTCGGGTGTAATGCGCTAAAAAGTGAGTAAATTATTCTGAACAATATCCCCTTAGGAAGTAGATTGTTAAATTATGATTTGGTCTAGTACATTGGTACAACTAAACGTACAAAATATACTAGACCAAACCAGAATTTAACAATCTACTTCCTAAGGGGATATAGTACGCTATCACAAAATTTTAATGATTATAAAATGAAGCACCATCATTTCTCGTTATTTCGAAAATGAGCAAAAAACTGCTCCACATTCGCCCACTTTTTTAGTTCGTGAACTTAAACTTTTTTAGAGTTCAATTTTTCGTATTTTTGAAATTGTGAAAATTATCCTGAAGGGCAGTTGAGAATTCGAATAGCGAAACTTTGTACACTGGGTGTATCCTTATCCGTACGCACCCTTAAACGTACGATGTACCTTTATCCGTACGATTTTTGGTCGAGATGAAAACGCTTATAAGCCTAAACGCCTGTATAGACGTGTACCCTTATCCGTACGTTGTACCTTTATCCAAACGATTTTTGGCCGAGCTGAGGTGTACGGATAAGGGTTCANCCAGTGTAAATCAGATAAATTATTGACCAAATAAATAAATAACCAAATAAATAAAACCTAATATATTCGTTGAAAAGAATTTGTCTTCTCATTCTGAAGATGATTAAAATAAATCGAAACGTTAAAAAATGCCAATATTTATATTGAAAAAATTTAAATTTTTTTGTCTTGACCCAAAAAGACATATAAATATATAAAATATTGCAATTTCTAGTTTAACCACTGCGTCTTCGTGTTTGACTCATTAGGGCGTTAGACCGATAAGACGTTTTGATCTTAGATTCAGATAATATTCGTATAAAATTTATGACGAATATACAGTATACTGTGTAATATTTACTATACATAAATATAATTTTGAGCAAGTAGAATTTTTTGTTATAAGTATTTGGAAATTTCATCTGAGGCTTGATCAGTTATCAATGATAACGCAATATCTTAAGAAAAAAATCTTCGGGCAATATGATTTTTTTACTAAACTTAAAATCTTTCAGCGGGATCGTCAAATAAATACGGCTTTTAGTGAAAAAAAAAGCAAAAATGTTCAATTATTATTTCGAAATTGATAATAGTTCTGATTAGACGATGGCTGATTTCAGCAGTATTTCATTTGGTTCAAGCAAATGACTCAAGAATCTTTAGTCAATATTCCGACATGATATTCACAAAACTCATGTGGGACAATTTGTGACGAATATCACTTCAACTATGTTTACAAACTTTTATGCGATTTTCGTGAGAATTTCAGCAAACTCTTTAAAAAACAGGATATAAATTGTGAATCAAGCAATATTTTCTCAGAGTTGAGTTTGAAAATTTTTGCTATATCTTGTCTGGTTCATTCTAGAATGCGAACTCAAACTTGATTAAGCAGAAATTTACTTTCTTTTATACAACTCAACAGATTTAGTTCTGACTTTTCTCAGCAGTTCTTTGATAACACCTCTTTTAATGGTATGTAAAGTGTACACTATACACCTAATAACTACTGAAGGTGAGAAATATATCAGGTATATATGGATTAAGACCCTTAACCGACAGATCGTGACTATTTAAAAAATGGCCAAATCCGAGCATTTGATTATTTGGATCTGTCGAAATCTGACTTATGAATCGGCCTATTCTGCAATACAAGGTTTCGACTGGATGTTAGTATCTCACGTTTTGCGTTTCATTCAAATAGTCACGATCTGTCTTCTAAGGCCCCTCAATACATATGAGATATAAGGCGTGATCAGTCAAGGGGGGAATGTTCAGAGGTTCTAAACTACTCATCACATGAAATAGAATATTTTAAATCTCAAAATTTTTTTAATTTAATGGTCAAATTTGAACAATTGTTTCTTGCAAACACCGAAATGTTAATAGTTAGACAACCCTATCTTCACTATAGAGAATCACTTTAGTTGGATAAAATTTACGTAATATACACTCAATTTTACCCTTCATTATACATTCGAACCGGATCAACGCCAATACGTATATTTAATTAATTATAATTTGCTGCGTCTAATTCTTCTATTGAAATTTGCACTCGACTTTTGATATATCCGAACAAGAATTTAATTAATTTATAAGTACAGTGTAAATATGTAATAAAACATGTAAATATCAAAAAATTTTGCATAAAAATAAACTGCATGTATCAGTTTTATTAAGAAGAGATGAAGGAGAGTTCATAAATGTTCCAATGATTTTTTGTGAGTTGAAGGTCTTTTGCGGAGAGTCAGTTACTTAATTTTACTTTTTTTTGTGTCCCAGTGTTTTTTTGTGAAGTTTTGTTGAAAAGTTTTTTCTAAACATTTTAAATTTCATGGTAGAAAATTGAGGATCGGACACATAATGCGCAGATGAGTTAATTTATTTTTGATTAAAATTAAACAAATTATAAGCTATAATAAATTACTATATTTTCAATGTTAGGTGGATAAACTGTGAGATTTATAATTCACGAAATATCATGAATTTCTCGAAGTTCAAATTAAGTTTTTAACTGCATTCTTACAGGAAGATTGAATAAACGCGTAGTAAATACTATTTTATTCTTATTGATAGAAATGTTTCTGATTTTAAAAAGTTTTTCGATATTTCCTTATGATAAATCATATTTAAGAAAACAGGATATCGAAGAACTTAATCATCCCCAGAATTGAACAAAAATTATGTTGAATTAACTGAAGATCACTGATAACGCCGGTACGTTTCAGCAACACAAATAATCGCGCTTAAAATGTTGAAGCAAATTTTATTTTGCACTTTGTATATATCACATAAGATCGATCAAGGTAATTTAAATTAAATTGAGGTCATGCAACCGTCGCTCGTTTGCAAATTTTATCTAATATTACCAATTTGAAACTTTTCGGCTTATTTTAACACCAGGGATTTAAAATTCTGAGGTTTCAACTTATTTTTTGTTGGTATTTATGAAAAAACAAAGAGAGTGCATAAAATACCTATTGCATGATATATTTTTGCACTAAATTAGGTTAGTAAAAATGCTTTATTTTTTTCAATTTGCTCAAATACGGTGCAAAACATTACCTTTGGTGCAGCACGGTGGGTGACCACAAAACGCTAAACTTACCACAAGATACCCAAATATTCTGAAAAGGGTATATTTATGAACTTTTCAAAAAGTATTTCTTTCTTATTGGCAGTGTTTTGTCACTTGGTGGCTCAAAGCCCGCCATCTTCGGGAAAAAAGTCGATCAACCCGAATTATCAAATGAATACATTGATCTTGACCCCGAGCTCGATCAAATTCTAGAATCGTGGCGTTTACCAACAAATGCACAAAATGGCCCTGCAGCAATTCCATTAAATTACACTGTTGATTTATGGTCTCATGGTTTGAAAGAAGCAGATATGGACAATGGATATTTCCATGTTTCTGGAACTGTTAAAATTGTAGTCCAGATTAATAAAAACTCAAGATATTTAGTTCTCCATACAAGTGGAACTCAGGAAAGGTTTTATTTATATTTCAAAGCTTTATTCAAGGGGTTGCTGCGCTTGTCGGATTTTTGTTTTTTACCACATGAAAACTCATTCAATTTTTTTCTCACAACTAATCTAGAGAATCATAAATTTTTACTTCAACTCATTCATTCTTCAACCCGTCTACCAATGAATTCTAAAAGTACTCAACAACAGTACTTATTTCGGAAAACAACTCTCAGAGAAAGGCGAATTCATATAAAAAATATAAATGAGAAACCAACGTATTTCAAAATTATATGTTCTTTTAAGTTTCGTCAAAAGAATTTTATTTTTCAGCCAATCAGCGCGTTTAACTGCAATCTTACCAAGGAAACTCTCGAAAACATTACTTTGATATCCCTATGCCAAACGGAGTGCCTTCCGGTAGTAAATAGGATAGTTAAAACGTTTACATATCAGCTTTTAAAAACGACTCATCAGATTAAGTTCGTTGAAAGCTCAAAATGACCAAACATATTAAAAAAAATTAGTCCGAATAGGTTAAATGATTTTATAGATATATAATTAATGTTACTAATTAATACTTTCGACGAAATTAAACAAAATAAATTGAAATTTTGTAATGCGTAGGTTATGTAGGCATTTCACAGGGTTTCCGTACTAAGTCTTATCGTGTATGTACTCATCGCTGATCTTTTGTCTTTAAATTTTTATTTACCTGATCAAACCTTATCTCAGGGTTCTTATGTTGATAAAATAACAGTAGATGGTCTCGAATCTCATGTCTGGCAACAATACCGACCGAAAGAATATTTGATCATTTACAACGATATGTTCAACTGGGTAGTCGGAAGTATTCATATGATTGAGATTGAATGGAAGGATTTACTTAGAAAAGACACAACTGGACTTTATGAATCGAGCTACGTTGACTCTAAAGGTGAAAGACACTACATGGCTGTAACTCAGCGACGGGTCTTTAAAAACTATATAATTTGCTTAAATACAGTTATCCTAAGGCACTTTTTTGAGTAAAACTAAACCGAATTTGTCAATTTTTGTGGTTGATAGATTAAGGTTAAACAATTTTGCGATGTGAAGTGACAAACTATTATCAAGATTTATCTAAATTTTCCGAGCGAACCGAACCGATCAAATTCGATTTTCGGGCCAAAAATACCCGAACCAAACCGATCATATATAAATGTGCTCGGGTGCCGACCCCTGATCTAAGAAATCAATCAGATAAAACGTTTTCAAAACCCAAAGTCTAAACAGTCACCCTTTCAACTGGTGAGAGCCACGTTGGTTGAGGAAAAGATATAGTTCTGCTGATTTCCGACATGTTATTAAATTTTGTTTTTAAATGAAAAATTAATATATAAATCATATAAAGATATAAATCAATTCTAAAGTGATACCCTCAGAGGGTAACCCTCTTGTTTTAAAATGCAGAAATTTCAGGTCCGAAACCAACATTTTTTCCACCAAAGACCCGTCAGAAAGTTTGAATCCACTGGAGCAAGAAAAGCTTTTCCTTGCTTTGATGAACCCGG
>SCLH01001550.1:0-25465 GCA_004367855.1 Oikopleura vanhoeffeni | reverse complement strand
GAGTTGATTTTTTTTATTCTGAAATGATACCATATCTAGAATTATTTTCCGTTTTTATGCAAGTCCGAAACGATATTTTTTGGAAATTTTCTAGAATATTGGTCAATTTCAAATTTTATTTTGGTCTGAATCCTCGTGAAAATTGATCACTATGGTTATTTGTTTTTGATATCTTGTCATTTATTCGGCATTTCAGTTGAGCAAGCGATTTCAATGTTCTAGAAAAAAATATCCAGAAATAATTTGGTGTTTTTTTAAATTTCAAACGATTCCCGAGATGCTGGATGGTCAGATGCAATTGAAAAAAATACCGAATTTGCGACCGTGGTCGAAAATAACTACTGCACTCACAATCTTCTTAACTGCACCTTTATTTTTTTACCTCGATATGTTTTTCCCAACGGAACTCAATCTCAAAAACGCTACTTTCTATTAGGCGTGTTAGAATCCACTATTGTTGTCTTAGTGACTGTCTTGAGTATGAGTATAGGCAAGGGTGCTTGATATTGGAACCGCTAAATGACCGGTGTTGAATCACTAACCATCACTAAGACTTCATTAGTGGGATTCGAACTCGCGACTAGAGATAGTTAACTTTTTTGAGATGGAGTTCAGTTGGTAAAAAGATATGACCACTTCACTTTGGTAATTTGCTGTTCTCAATTAAAACCTTGAAATAATTCAGGTGATAAAAAAATTAATGTACTGAGTTAATTCTGTATTCGATTGTCGAATTAAAACGACACATAAACGTGTAAAGTAATCGAGGGCTTTACTCTGTCCCAATTCTAAAAAATCTTAAAAATTGAAAGTTTATCTTATAAAAGTAGTTCAATTAGTTCCGAAATTAAGTGACTCCAAGATTCTTATGTTATTATCATTAAACAATAGAGATGAATGAGGGAATTAAACCCGGACCTTTCGACCAAAGCGCTGAATGCTGACCATCACGCCACAACAACCACGAGTATATTCTCTTCTTCCAAAGTCATATTGCAAAGTCGAACTGCACCTTTGTAGGATGTGTATAAACTTTCGGTTTATGGTCTGCCCATTTTCATTCGATTTTATAGAGTAAGAATGTATCATATTATATACTAGAAGGATGTTAATATTTAATGAAATCCTTGTCGGGTGGTCTGCGATCTTGTACGCGCCTTGTACGCTCGTCATCATGGTTCCACTTCCGCTATACCGTATAGCTATACGGTATGGCTATCGGTATAGCCTATACCGCGGGTCTATACGGTATACTAACGGCCGCCGCGGTATTCCCTTTTAAGAACCTAAAATAAAATTATTTGGAAAAAAACGTATAATTTTATCAGCTGAATTTAATTTTTGAAAAAAACACATAATGAAATTAATGATCATTTTTTCGATTTTAAAATAGCTAAATTTATTTTTGAAAAAAACACATAATGAAAATTATTGATGATTTTTTTTGTATGAATAATTATCAGAGTATGCGGAAATTGAAATTTCGAACATATGCCACATTATAATTTATACATAAGCTAAATTAAGTATTTCAACATTTCCCCACATTATAACAGTAACTACTTAATGGAAGTTAATAAATATACAGTAACTACTTAATGGAGGACTTAAATATATTTTTTTTCACTATATAATGAGAAATAAAAGTTATTTTTTTTGTGTAATTTAAATAGAAAAATTCAATGAGAAAAAGTTTTTTTTCGTAATTAAATAGAAATAATTTTGTTTTGTACGTTATCAAAATTTTTAATTTTATTCAATTGAAATGATGCCTTTTCCAAGCTTTTCAGACATGGGCACTGGCCGTTCTTCGGCAATCATTATGTGTTAATGAAAATTATTGATCATTTTTTTGTATGAAACATTATCCACATTATGTTTAAATACATAAGCAAAATTAAGTATTTAAACATTTCCCATATTATGGGTTAAGGGGGTCGGTGCATTTTGACAGTCGGATATCCGCGAGATACGACTCTTGATGAAAAACTTTTTACTGGGTTTATATATTCTTCTCAATATATCATCAAAGTATGCTCCATAATCCAGGCAACTTTTGTAAACTACAGAATTTTCGAAATTATTCGCTTTTTAAGAAAAATTTTTGAGCTCAAATTAAACTTTTTCAAATTCGACAAATTATGAGAAATTTTTTGAAAAAAGTTCGAACATTTATCAAAAAAATGCTTTATTTTTGTTTAAATATTTTTTTCATTATTTTGTTTCAAATCAACGAAAAACAACTCTTCAAAATCGCATTTTAACTTTTGTGTAGGTGACCACATATATTTTTTCTATGCCATTTGAAACATCATATGACACTTTTTTGGATTTTGGTCGAAAACTATTTGGAAATTATTGAAAATTATCCATTTATGATTCAAAATTTTTTTAAACTAATTTTTTTGGATTATAGCTGGAAATATGAAGAAAGGTACTTTAACTTAATCAAATATGTCCTCGTTTTGTTTTCTTCGCTCTTGTTTATACTTTGGAATCATATTTTAATGAAAATACGTTTGCGCGAAATGTATTTAGCCTCTTTAATCAAAATTAAAAAAAATAATAATATTCACGAGACTTGCCTAATTGGTTAAGCCGACTCGTTCACCACGCAAATTTAATAAATTTAAACTCATGAAAATAAATATTTTTTCGATGTGCTAAAATTTTCGTTTTTTCGTTCTTTTTAGGAATTTAATTTTCGATTTTGACGTAGAAATCAATATTGAAATCAAATTATATATAATTTTCGATGTGGTCGAGACATTTTTGAAGCTTCTAATTAATAAAAAAAAATTAATGTAATTTAGACACCTAAAGTACCAAACGCGCGTTATTAGAGTGTTTATTTTAAAAACGATTTATAGTAAATAAATAATCGATCTGAAAAAAATCAGATTAAACAAAGTGAGGTCGATAAGTGGCAACTTACGTGTGAAAAATTTTTTATTCGGAAATATCAAGTGGCAAAAAGTTTCCTCATCAAGACAAAACAAATTGAAAAATGGCAAATCTGTTCAAAATGCACCGACCCCCTTATATATGATGAATACAATTTATAAAAATTATATTATTGATTATTTGAGCTTGAACTGAAAAAAAAATTATGGTGCCAATAAATTTGTACGAAACAAAAATATATTTTCTTGATAAACCGCGATCTCAGTTGCGTATCCTTTGACTTATTCATTAAGTGAATAAAAAAAATACGAAAGTGTAATTAATTTATCATTCCGAGGACTTTACACTGAGATGCATTTATTTTTACTTATCAGAATAGAATGCTTTGAAAAGTTATTTTGAGAGTCTTTCAAGTGATATAAAAATACAATAAATTGAAATTTTCAAACCCGAGTTAAAGACGGTGAAATTTTATTTTCTTATTACAACCGTGCAATCGAAGAATTGGAACCAGAAGACAAAAAATGGAATTTACCTACAGGATACACTTTTCAACAAACATTCGATTGTTGGGTCAGACAAATGGGCTATCCAGTAGTAACAGTGAGATATGAAGAAGGTCAAATGGTTTTGTCACAAGAACGTTATTTACATAACGAGCCAGAGAGTCAACTTGATAAACCAGCTAGTTCTTTTGCCTACAAATGGAATGTTCCAGTTTCGTATCTTGATGATAAAAATGCTGAAAAATTAGCTTGGCTTCTTGATTCTGGAGAGGAACTCACTTTACCCGTCGATAATGGTCAAATTTTATGGCTTGACCCAGAAGCTCAAACTTTGATCAGAATTAATTATGGAAGTTACGACAATGTTAAAAAGGTAATTTTGAATCACAGTCCTCGTCCTCTAATTAAAACATATTTTTTGCCCAAAAAAGTTTCGTAAATTTTTTCAAATGAGCCTTCTGAAATAAAAATTGCATAGTTGGGAATCAGCAAGACCAGTCAAAAAAATAACAATATATTTAATTTTCGAATATATCCTTTTCTCAACGGAACTCCATCTCAAAAACGTTTACTATCTCTATACCGCGTGTTCGAATCCCACTGACGTTGTATAAGTGATTGTTTTAGTGATTGCTTGAGTGATTACACACCAATCAAATTTAGCGGTCCCAATATCAAGCATCCTTGCCTATAATCATACTCAAGCCAATCAGTGAGACATCATTAGTTGGATTCGAACACGCGCTATAGAGATAGGGAACGTTTTTGAGATGGAGTTCCGTTGGGAAAAGGATATCTTACATTGCAACTTTATAGTTTTGGAGATACATTCTTAGTCGTCAAAGTTTTAAACGCCTTATTTTTCCTATCTTTTGCTATTTAAATTGCCTAGGTGGGAATTCCACTAATGTGAACAAAAAACCTGCGCAGTAAAAATCTCATGTTGCAAAAATAAAATCTTTGAACTAATTTTAATAACATTAAGCGATCAGTTTCTATGCAAAAATAAAAATTTAATCGGGAAATAAAAATGTCATTAATTTGAATTCAATTGGTACTGCTTATTGTCATCTACTCAATTAAATCCTAAAATAAAGGCAATGAATAATGAACCAAATTGTTGACCAAAAAGTAAACAAAATGTGCACTTTTAGTTTATGGCATCAATTTGAAATTTGTACTTTTCAACATAAGATTTTTTAATGTCACAAGTTTTTTCTCCGATTTTGTAATTATTGGGTTTAACCCAATGAGTTAACATATTTTGGTCCTTTAGCTAATTACGGCCAATTAAAAACGGTAACTAAGTGGATTTTTGTTTTGACGCCAGCTATGCATGTCAAGGGGTTGAAAATCAACGTAGTATATTTTTATTGGCCGTTATTACCTAAAGGACAATTTTTTCTTCGCAAGTAAAAAAAGTACATACTGTAGATAAGGAAAAAAAACTTGAGCTTAAATTTTGTCACCCATAATTAAAAATTGCTTCTCACCAGGAAAACTTAAAGGGGGTAGCAGCGATGTGGCAGACTGGCGTCAATGTAATTTACGAAAATAATTAGTTGGTTAATTTTTTTGTGTTGTGCTATTATCGTTAGCTGAACCAAAATAAATGAATATAAGCTCTATTAAATCATTTTTATCTATTTAAGGAACGATTGGAGTTCAAACTTTAATTTAATGATCGTAAAATTTTCGAAAAAATTCGAAAGCATTATGAACATTTTAAGCATTTTTCGTCCAAAATTTTTTCTGATTCATTTTTTGAAATCTGTAATAAAAACGAAAAAATAGCCACTTTAACTTTTTTTCATGCATGTATACATATTTCTGACTGCTGTTTAAAAATCATGAAATGTTAATTTGTCATTTGTTGTCGACTTTTTAGAAATATAATGAAATTTTCCGCAAATCAAGTCCCAAAAATTTTTATTGCTAATTTTTTGGAAATCTCCCTAGAAAAAATAAAGCCAAATCACATGTGAAATTTAATAGTATCTATTTGATTTCCGTATTTTCAATCGATGGAAAGATCAAACAAATATTGTTTCCTGAACTTACCTGATAACTTTTATTTTCTTCAAAAATCTATATAAAATTGCGGGTGTAATAGGCTACTTAAACTTTTAGAGTCAGTACATTTTTTATATTTAAACTCAATTGAAGGTCAATTTTCTTTTCCTAAAGAAGCTGTTTTTCCCTATTTTTCATGGAAAAAACTTTCATATTAGAAAATTTTTTCATGTCGATAATGATCTCCCACTAATTAGGCAATATACACCCGAAAATGTCTAAAGTTTATGAATATCGCTTTTCAAAAAAATCCCACATCGGTCAAGTTGGAAATGGAGTTGTAATGAAAAGTGTTTTTGATTTTTACAGATACTTAAGAATGTTGAGAAACTAAAATATAAACGTTGCAAGAATGAACACTTTTATTGAAGAAAAAAATATAAAAAAAAATTTCCACATTTTTTTTTCATAAATCACTCCAAAAAATGTACCAACCCACATCGCTGCTACCCCTTAAGGTTTTTTGGCTCGTTGTTATGTGCTTCCGTTAAGAGGGTAGCAGCGATGTGGCAATTGGTACATTTTTCGGAGTGATTTATGAAAACAAAATGTGAAAATTTTTTTTTATATATTTTTATCTCCAATAAAAGTGTTCATTCTTGCAAAGGTTATATATTTAATTTCTCAACATTCTTAAGTATCTGTAAAATATCAAAAAACCACTTTTCATTACAACTCCATTCCAACTTGACTGAAGGCGATATTTATAAACGTCAGACATTTTCGGGTGTAATGCATGATTAGTGGGAAAATCATTATCCATCATGAGAAATTTCTCTAATATAAAGTTTTTTTTCTCATGAAAATAGAGAAAAACAGCTTTTTTGGGAAAAATTGACCTCAATGAGTTTAAAATATTTAAAAATGTTCTGCCTTTTGAAAGTAAAGTAGCCTATTACAGCCACAATTTTAATTTAGATTTTTTGAAAAAAATAAAATTATTATAAATTGCGTGCCAAATGGACAAACCGGTGTCACAAGCAAGTGGTAAATGTTATAGTAGTTCAGAAACAACATTCGCTTGACCTTATCATTCGATTAAAATACGGAAATCAAATAGATACTATAAATTGCAGACATGTGCACTTTGGCTTTATTTTTAAGGAGATTTTAAAAAAACGCACAATAAAAATTTTTGGACTTGATTTGCGAAAATGTTCATAAATTTCTAAAAAGTCGACAACAAATGACAAATAAACATTTTCAATGATTTTCAAACAGCAGTCAAAAAATGTAAACTAGCATGAAATAATAAAATGGCTTATTTTTTTGTTTTTCTTTTCCAGATGTTTTAAAAAATTAATCAGAAAAAAATTTTGGACAAAAAAATGCTTAAAATTTTCATAATGCTTTGCAATTTTTTCGAAATTTTACGAATTATAAAATAAAAGTTTCTGAACTCAAATCGTTTCTTAAAAGATTACAAAATGATTTTAATGAGCTGATACACACTTTATTTTGTTCAAGCTAAACGATAATAAGCACAAAAACCAATTAATTATTTTCGTAAGTTAAATTGACTCAAATCTGCCACATCGCTGCTACCCCCTTAAGTGTTCCGGTAAAAGTACATGTAATTTATGAATTTTTAGGTTGTTGATAATGCGATATATAGAACACAAGCAAATTTACCAGAAAACTTCCATAATTCCTTGGCACGAACACTGATGGATCAATTTGAGCTCTCAACAGCAATGATTTTTTACGGGTAATATAAAGTTTAATAAATTCTCGATGTTCATTAAAAACTTTCGATCTGTATTTAAATTTAGAAATTCTTTCGTTCCATTAATTTTCAATTTTGATACCAAAAATAGTTTTCATCCGCAGCTGAAATGATCTTTCATTGTTTCAATTCATAATTAAAATACAGTATAAAAATCATTTTTTTTTCAAATTTAAGAATTTCGAAAGAAAATCAAGACCAAATTTAAGGGTTCATCAAAAAACGAAATTATTTTATAAGTTTCATCCTGCATATTAATCGTGACTCATTACATAAATTTATCAAACTATTTAAATTAAATTAAGGCCATCCTATTTTCATGTGATGGAAACTACCCGATTTCTTGGTGCGTCAAATCTTGCTCATTCTCCAGAAAACTGGCCATTATGGTATGCTGCTAATTATGTCTTTGACCGAAGTACATCATCTGCAACACAAGCTGTTACATCGTCATATTCAACAGTTAAACTCATGTTGTTTTCACAGAATGCTCAATTATTCTCATTATATATGGGTGCACTAGCAGCTCCAGGAATGTTTTTTATAATTAACAGAGTTTTTGGGTGAGTTGGAATTGAAAATATACATTTAAACGAATATTTCTTTATTGCCCTCTCCGACAAATTTGGTCCCTCAAAAACACGGGGGGGGGGTGAGAAAACGACGCTTCATTTCAAAACCAGACAAACTGAGCACAATTATCTAATTAATATAAAATTAAAAACTGTTTTTGATAGGACCAATGTTTTTTTTTAAGATTACTGAAATTGTTTAATTATTACTTTTTGGTAAAAAATAGAAACAAAGGTCTGAGAAAAAAATAGAAACAATGGTCTGATTCGGATCAATTTTAATTTTTATTATTCACTGGATATTTTTGCACAGTTTGAGCCAGCTAAGAACCTAATCGGATGACTCGTTTTCAAATGACGCGTGGTTTTCTCAGCCCCCGTGTTTTTGAGGGACCAAATCTGTCGGAGAGGGCAATAAAGGGCTTTGTATTTTCCAGATTGTTTTATCGTTCCAAAAGGCCACAGACTGAGGCTGTTTTTCATGCATTAAACAATTAAATTGACACAACGAATAATTAACACACGATGGTCGCTTAGTGCCATGTTATTTATACGGATAATTATAATCCGATCAGATCAAATTGTTAACGTTGATTTCGTGCGAAGCGAAAACTACGTTTGATAAAGTTAATAAGGTTTTCCTCGGCATTATTAACCTCAGCAAAAGCAATTTCTGATTTAATGAAATATGTTTTATTTTTCTGAATCTAGAAGTAGCTGCGTAGTGGGTCGTTTTTATTATAGGTCTGAGAATTTCCAATATTATAGAAAATCAATTTAAATGGCCCGATGCAAATAATTTTTTAAAGGAGAATATAATGCTTTTGTCGCCTAGTCATAACTTGAAAAACCTCCCTGTTTTTCAAAAAATATTTTTTTTAAGGGGGTTCTATAGGCAGCCCGAATCTTTTGTACTAACAAATCTATTGACTGGATTTTACGACTTTTGTTCTCCACGTAGCTTGTTTAATAATATTTAGAAATAAAAATTAGAAACAATTCGACATTATGGAATTTTTCATACAATTTGAAATAAGTTTATTTTGAGTATATCGATAATGATGCCCGAGTAACTTAAAAATCTTATTCCCTATACAGGCAAATAAGATTTTAAAGTTACTCGGGCATCATAATGGATATAGGTTCTATAGACAAGTCGTCTATTTTCAAATAAAAGAGCTAGAGATCTGATTTTATGATTTTTAGTGGCTTTTTTAGTTATAAACAACTCCAAAATCGTAAAAAATTACCTAAAATTTCCGAAAAAAATATTAAAATTTTTCTAAGCGTCCAAAATAAAAAATGTTATTTGCTCTAGCGCTCGAACGGTTAATTTTTTGGTCATAGTTTATAAAACCGTTTCCAGAAACAACTTCCAGTAACAACTTACGAATCGTTTGGTACATTTGAAAATGTCATACGATGACATGGATGAAAAAAATAAATTTTCAAATCGTACTCCTTGGAGTTAAAAAATAAATAGCTATCTTTGATACATTTTAACCCCCACCTGCACGAGATGTCTTACCCCCCCCCACCTGCACGAGATTGTTTCAGAACACACACATAGACTATGTCACATAGTCTATGTGAGATAGATAGGGTGCGCAGCGGTCAAAATTCTAAGTTTTAAATTATAATGATTTAATTAAAATAATTTTCATCTTACAAAAAGTTTCGCCTACGCATTTTTTTGTCAAAATGACCAAAATTTTTTCGAAAATTTTTTTTCAAATTTTTTTTTCAGAAAATAGCAAATTTTCATGTGAGTACGATCCTTGCCACAAGAAAACTAAAAAATTGAGCTGATTATGCTAAAAATCGAAATAAGAGCTGATAATGAGGGTTTTTGAAACTCATTTTTTAACCACTAGATGGCCCAAAAAATTTTTCTGCTCGGAATCGTCGTTTTCGGTGGCGATAACCCCCCGAAAGCAAATAAATGTTTATCGACAGTTTTATCTGGTTCCAGTACTGTTTTTACTGCATTAAACAAAAATTGCATTCAAATTATGCATTTTTGGTCTGATGAGAAATTTCTCGAACTCACCAAAATTCTTGAAATTAAAAATAAGGGGAACTATCGGGGGTCTGTTTCGATATTCCGCCGGCCAAAATGACACTTCCCCAAATATTTTTGGTCTCTGTGTTCTGAGACACGCTCGTGCAGGTGGGGGGAAAGTAAGAAAAATTGAAAAAAAAATCCGAAGAATATTTTTTCGCCTTTAATTTCAGAGATTATGACCAAGTTTGAAAGATTTCCTAAATAGGACGAAAAAAATACTGATTTTTCAAAAAAAAATTTGCTCCTGGTTAACCTTATTTACCGGTTGGTTCAACATGCTATCATGAGAATTTCGTGAAAAAATTCTTCCAGAGATTACGAACTAACATATCAGAATGTTTTAGTTATTTCCTATGTTTATGCCGAGAGAAATAAGCAATTCAAAGAGTCTATTTTGCCTTAAGAACCCCCATAAATAATAACAAATAAAGAAATTTCAACAGCTCAAATTAAAAAAAATTTCAAGCTATTCCACAATATTTCCCTTCATATCAAGATGGAGGTTCTCACGAATCCAAACGAATGGTTCGGTTTATTGTTCCATGGGCCTGTCAGTACAATGAACCAACTTGTTTGGCAGCTGCATCCGATAACTTTAACCTGATCACCTCGACTACGCAAGATTGGAACGATTTGAATATTAATTATAGAGATTATTCCAAAAACTACGGGATCAGAAATGGAGGTGAAAGCGAAATTCGATTTATCTACTTTCAAGCTAAAGAAGCATCTGATCAATCTGAGAAGAATGATTATATCAGAGGTTAGTTTAAATATTTATAAATTTTTTTATAACTAATTACAAAATGTTTTTGAGTGTTGATAAATGAGCGTGTGGAAAAGCGTAAAATTTTTTGTGTTTTTATCCGCAAATTGTTTTTGTTGTTTATCTCATCGTCGAATTAAAGATAAACAATGTTAAAGGCCAACGGGAGACATATTCAATATTTTCGAACACAATATTTTTCCCAACTGTTTTCCAAACGACCAGAAAAATGATGAATAATATTTTTTTGGCCAATTTGAACGTTTCGAAAAACATCTTCAAAGATCTTATTTTGAAAATAATTCCTAACTTTTATTTTAAGCTTTAAGTTACATGCGAGCTATGTTTGCTGAAATTGCCGAGGAAATATTCGATTTCTACCTTGATGATTCGTCTACTCTTGAGTTCACTCTCAGAGAATTTGGTCGTCAACCAGAAATGCGAGACGTTGTCATGAATTATATTACAGGTAAATTATAATTCAAGTCATTAAATTTATGAACGTTTTTCAAGTTGAAATTAATGTTTTTTTACTTAGTCACAGAACAATCTGTTGGTTCCATAATTAAAGTTCAACTTAAAACATTGAAATTTTTACTCTTGGAAGACTAAGCACTTTGTGACCGCTCGTTATAAAAGCTACTTCTCATGAAGTTGAATCAAAAAAAAATGAGTTGGTCTGAGGAAAAATTATCGACCAGATGCGATTTTAAAATTCGAATCTAAGCACATGGACTATTCTTTTTTTCAAAAATTAATATTAATTTTTAAGAGAAACCAAAAGCAACTCTCGATACACTTGGTGATAATATGCGAAACGTTTTGAGCATCGTTTGTTCTTATGTACAAACGTCTGGAGATATTGAAAAGGTTGCCGCTTTGAAATCTTCCTTGGAAAGTGTCGGACCTTTATCTAGCAGTATTCAGTCTGCTTTTGCACAATGTGACCAGAGATTAGTTCAGAATGAACAATGGATGAGAACTGTCGGAGAACAAATCATTGTGTGGATAAGAACGCAGTGAAAACTGCAAAAATTAGTCTATAGAAATTTCAAACTATTTCCATAACCTTCACTGTATAGGCTAAATATTTAAATACAACTTTTATAAATTATCAAACCTGGCTCAGAAATGTGTTAAACGGCATACTTTCATTAAGAAAAAAATATTTAATTTTTATTACATGTCACAAAGTTAATCAATTTATTTTAAAGCCCAAGCAATTTTGTAGCTGGAAATTTTTTTTTCTGAGATAAAAAATATTATCATCGCTTTCAGATAGACTAATTCTTCATCAAGAATGGTCGATAAAATTTTTTGAAATGAAATAGTTTTCGAGTTTAAAAACTCATTTATTTTTTTATATTAAAAGATTGCTTCTTAACCTCCTCACACCCAGAAACGACAACTTTGCCTCACACCCAAAAGCCTATCTAAAGGCAATACTTTGAGCGCTTATCAACCGGAAAAACTGGAAAGATATCAATTCACTTATTTGTCACTGATTGAGATCAAGGATACCAATTATGTGAACAGCACGTAACATTTTTTAAATTTCGAAAGTTTGTAACTAGATAACTGCAGAGAAAATAAAGGTTCACTCCACCTTGTATTTCTTGAAAAACCATACATTTTTTACAATGACATTAAAGTTACAAATTTAGAGTGAAACTTTAGCTATTAAAAGCTGGTCTCAATTTTGAAATATGATATCTGGATCGCTTACAAAACAATTATTCATATCGCCGCGCGTCGAAACATATGCAGTAAAATGTCAAAAATTGCTAATCATATGAAAACTCAAATCAGTTACCACCTTATGTTCTATATTTGATCGATTTGTCTTTTCGGCTCTATTTGGTTAATTGCCGTTCAATTCTTTCGAAAATAATTTTTTGAAAAAATTTTTTTTTTATTTTTGAGTTTCATAAAAATCACTTGTGAAGAAATTATTCTTCGTATAGAGACTGCAGATAAAATAAACTTATATCAAAGAATCCTCAAATACTCTCCTAAAACTTGCTACCTCAGAATTCGATATTATGTATCGTTTTCACACAATTAATTTTTTAAGAATTTTGACGAAAATCCTAAAATAAGTAGGAAAAAATAACTTTCGAACGGCTCATCGTATAAAATTTTCAACAATATTTTGGAAGAAAATTGCAAACTCTATGACATATTTGAATTGTGTAGGTCTGTGACAATGTTATTTCTGCGCTGTTTTGGCTCCCGAAAATTTTTTTGCCTTTAGATAGTCAAAGAGTGTGAGGGGGTTAACCAAGTTGCTCTCATTCACGAACCAAAGAAATAAGAAAAAAAAAATCGTACGACTAAAAGATAGGGAACTGTGAAAAACTTAAGCAATATAATTCAAATGCTATAGGTGTGTAATTTTAATGAGAACGAGCCAAATAAACAATTGTGCCGATCGGCACAGTATTGAATTCATCGGTTAATAATTTGGCAAATTCTCACAAAATAATTTTAATTTCTGTTTAAAAGTGCTTTGGAGGTATACAATATTCTTTATACAGTAGAAATTAAAATTATACTGTTCACTGTATGCTACTAATCCGTGATTGGATTAAAAAATTATGAATCAGACTATGCACAAGGGCGCTCAATTAAAATGCGGGCAGTTAAAAAGTGACAGTAAACATTTTTCAATGTTTGACCAAAAAAAATCTGGTAAATCTTTTATTTATTTGCGTTTCTCTCCCGAATTGGGAGTCACGCTTATTGTAGAAACCGATTGTAATATGATAAAAAGAAAGAACGTCATGTAACAAGCTCGAATTATAATCCTCACGAAGGTAAGAGTATAGAAACGCTAAATGAAAAATTGGATTAATTAAAGTGGATTTTTGACCCATATAAACTTTCAGATAACTCTAACGCTTATTTGGACGTTTGTGAAATTAACTATCAATCATGTTTAGGGTTGTCACGGACTTTTCCAAATGCATTTACAAAAATCGCATACATGTAGATGATTTTTCGTTTTAATTTTATATTTTCAAAAGTTGGTCGATACATACATGTAGTTGACTATCATCTCAAAAATTGGCATAGAATCATCCATGCAATTTTTGCAATCAAGAAAAACCATTTATACGCTAGGGTGTTAAAACTTTCAAAGAAAATATATAAATATGCCTGAAATTTCAAAATTTTTGTGCAAAAAAGTCAGAGTCTGTTGCCAGTGGCAACTTGCCACCCTAATTATCTAGAGCAACTTGACCTATAGCCATTTGATACAGGCTTGCATAACGAATAAGTTTTGCGTGGGTCGTACAATTTTTTGGGCAAGCTAACTCGTGTAATTAGTATTTCAAAACAACCCTTGACTTAGAAGTGTGTCAATTTCCTCCTCATGCCAAGAAGTTATGATTCGACTAATTTCAGATAAATTAATCATAAATTTGACATGTTGTTTACATTGCTTCTTGTTTTTAAAATTCAAAAGCTTATTTTAATTTTTTGAGCTTAAGGATATCTAGTTCATTCATGGGATTATTGTGTAGTTTTCTATTAGAACGGGCTTGCTAAATGACCAACTGTGCCAATTGGCACAGTATTAAGTACGAAAAGTAAAGCAAAATATGGGTCTCATTAATATGGGGATAAAATCCGGTCATGGATGTTTCCCTTTAGAGTCCTGATCTGAGATGGTTAACTAAGCCCTTTTTTGGAAAGAAACTTTATAACCTTGAAGCCAACTGATGAGTTCTTAAATTTATTTCATAAGTCGAGTAATACCGCAATTGTAAATATTTATTTTGTTCTGGGAGCTGGATAGCTTGCACATAACATGTCTTTGTTCCATGAATTAAACAAACAAAATCTCAATTCTGGTTAATAAGGCTTGAAAATTGTTTTCCTTTAATTCAAAAAGACTGGAATTAACTTCAATCTAGTTTTTCTCAAATAAAGGAAAAAATGGGTTTTATCCCTAATTAATCAGAATTAAGATTTTCACATATTGATAACCCCCCTGTTTAAGGGGTTACAAGAAATGCATGAGTTCTGCGATTAAAAGCTACTGTTATTATTCTCAATTTTTATATCATTTTCCTAAAAAGCGAAACAGCGAATGCGAGACAGAAACTAGATTTGTGTTTTGTCCGTTTTGATGCCAAGCTGTAATTTGGCTAACAGACTAAACAACACTGAGTGTGTAAAACATACACCCAGGTTATCAATATCTTGGTGATATTGAAAACTTACATATCAAGAAAAAAATATTTATGTGTGAATCTATACTCACAATTGGGATAAGGGTTATTAGTAGTTGTGCGGCATACCCACGCGTCACTCATTGGCTCTCAGCTACATCACGCTAATGCGATCAACTTTCAGCCCACACAAGAGCTAAGTCGAAAAACTGAAACCCTCCCTATTTGTATTGTAGCCTTTCCTCATCCGGCGAGTAAACTTTTCTTAAATTGAAATAATTCAAGGTTTTTGTTAACAACCTCAAAGTTTAAAATTTATTTTCTCTGAGGTTAAATTTTAAAAATGCTTTACATTTACACGGAGTATTCCTCTTTATAAGAGATGAACGCGATTTTCTGCTATTTCCTGCGGTATTTATTTTTGTTTTTTTCACTTGATGAGACTTCAAATCATGGAAATAAAGCCGCCGATTTTTTATCAGAAAAGGTTCTAACGGCATTTCGTTAATATTATAAAGCGATAGCTTAAAAAACATCGATTTTGTATCTGTTATTTTTCTTATTTCGGCTTTTGAACGATATTTTTTCGGTTCACACTTTGGCAAATTTTTTAATGTGGAGTAGTTTAAAAAAAAATTCCATTCAAAAAAATCATCAAAGTGTGAAAAATTATTAAAGCGTTTTCATGTTATAAATCATAATTTTTGTTAATGTAAAAGCTTCTTCTAATTATGAGTTGTTGAGACACACTTATAATGATTTATGATGATATAATTAAGACAGAAAAATCAGATCAACAACCATAAGTTTTTTATTTCACCTCGAATACAATTCAAATTTTGCTTAATCCAAAATAAATATTTCATTAGTTTTATCAGAGATTGCGCTGAATTTCACACAATAACCTAGAAGACAACTAGGACCTAGTTGTCAAACAATTAAACGATAAATTTGAAGTTCATAATTTAGAGCGCTGGGTGAAACCCAAATAAATCCCCTTATAAATATTTTCCTGAGACCATTCTGATAATTATCAAAATGTTACTTTGGAAAAAGGATTGTTTTATTTCTCAAACATAGACCATATGAGATAACAACTCGAGATTTCAAGAGATCGTGAACCAGTTTTTTAACTTCGTGGCGCATACTTGATCAATTTTGTAAACTTAATTATATTCAAGACATGAAAACTCAGTTTTTGTTCAGTTCTTCAAATAAAAAAAATGATTTTCAAACTTATTAATTTGTATTATTCAGGAATTATGAAAAACAATATAAACCCTTGGACGTTCAAAACCTCATTTGAGGTTTTGAAAAGTTTAAAACGTCTCAAAAGAGAGAATTAGCGCTCTAAAAATAAAAGTAGTAAAATGCTTTATAAAGTTTGCTCCAAGACATTCAAAAATCTAACTAAAAATAACTTTCGATGATCCGTTCAAAAGTTATGTTTTCTGACTTTTTTGGCCAATTTCTCCAAAAAAACCTTTGATCGCTAATTCTTTAATCTTGTCAAACTGCAGAAATTTTCTGAGGACAGTTTTTTGGAAAGTCTTCGGAGAATCTGTCATTTAAATAATAATGACTTTACCGTTGCTAGAACTTTTGTTTTTTTCGCGAGTGATTTCTGAAAAAATAGAGAAAATGGAAAAATTCAAGACTTTGAGAAAAAGGCTGAAAAAATTATTTCCGTTGCTTATTTACGTACCCTTGAAAAGTTAATTTTAGTTATCTGATTTATTATTCTGAAATTTTTGGCCTTCTGCTTATAAAAAAATTTAAAATGAGATAAATCACATGTCTGGTTATCACACTATAAGCATTCAAAGTTGAACCTCAAATGAAGTTTTGTGCCTCCACTGAAGTTTTTTTTTCGAACGTCCAAGGGTTAAGGAAAAAGTCAGTTTTTGCAATAATTGCGACAAATCACCATAAAAATGATCAAGATCAGATCAAAGTAATCTTGAATCCTCGTATACCTTTTTAACATTAATGAATTATCAAAATCAGAAAACTATTTCCAAGGCCAAACTTTTCAATCGAGTTGGGCTCACTATATTTGAAAATTAAAATATCAATTAGAAATTTTTAAAGTTTCATTTGAAGCCCAAGTTTGCAATTCAACAATAACTCACACATATTCTATTTATCAGATGCCCCTGACGTATTAGACTCGAAAATTTTTGAAATTTACTTTGTGACTTGGCTATAATTTTTTTAAATGCTGAAGGAAGGGAAAATTGTGTTGTCAATTATCATTATCATAGCCGATGATATATGATGACTGATTATAAAGAATGTTCACATTATTAAAAACCGCAAAATTATTATTTTGGCTACCACGAAAGGTAAGAACGGAAAAACCTTATTTGAAGAATTACAATTTTCAAGGTAAAATGAAATGTTATGATCGATATGAATCATTTCATGGCATCATCCTTTACAGTTGTGATACTAATTTTCAATACAATAAGACTATTTGAACGATAATAAAACTCCCGTCTAGCACAATATGTGTCGGAAAGCATTAAACTGAATCTCATATTTAGAATGATCAAATTAATTTTCCGTAGTCTTTTACAGTATGTATTTTTTTACTTGCGAAATGAAAATTGCTGTGAAGAAAATTCCCGACAATAAAAAATGGTAACTAGGCGGATTTTATTTTGAAAGTCAAGTTATCGTCGTTGCCGAGGGTTCAAAAAATTATCTGCCTAATAACCATTTTTATTATCAAAAATTTTCTTTACAGCAATTTTCATTTCGCTAGTAAAAAACACATACTGTAACTGAAATTCGTTCTAAAACATGATAAAGCTGCTAGTTCTCGCTGTTGGCATTGATGCACAAGAAGCTGCTGAGAAAGGTGACGATCGAGGATATCAAGCTCCATCTTATAACGCTCCATCTTATAACGCTCCATCTTATAACGCTCCATCTTATCAAGCCACTTCTTATAATAATGCGAATTCATACGGAAATACCAATTATCAAGAGACGGATCGACAATTTTGACAATAAATAAAATTGAAGATCAATTAATCAATTCCAGTCAATTTATGCGTAATGTACTGTATTTTCACTCGCGTACTTGCACTCAATTTTTTGATGAAAAAACATTAAGTTGCTAATTTTTAGTTACAATGCAGTTAATGTAAAATGACTCTCAAAAAACAGATATTTGTGCAAAGTAGAACGTTTTTTTAACGTAATTTTACCAAGCAATCATTACGTTCGCTTATTTTTCAGCTTATTGATGAGGTCATACCTTTTTCGTTTACATTTATTTTCGTCAATTTTAGAAATTGTTTGCATCATAATCGACCATTATAAATTTTGTTTTCTTTTTGGCGTGATTTTCACTAATTTCATTCAATTTTAGAAATAAATTTACACGCATTTTTAGCGAGCGCTGATTGATGAGAAGTTGATCCTTTATATTTTTATGATGACTGATATTCACTTCTTCCGCAAGAGATTTTCTATTTCGATCCATCATTTTAGTAGTGAAACCAACTTATGGAGAACATGGTTACCCAGTAGCATCTGTTACAGGATCAGCCTATGGAATTGCACATGATGGCAAGTATTGCTCAATACAGTAACTAAAGATCAAATGGGTGTTGGCGGAGGTGCTTCTCAGTCCAAAAAGATAAGAAAAGAAACAAAAAGGCAATAAACAAAAAAGAAGAATAAGGCCAATAAAAAAAATAAGAAAAAATATAAAAAAAGCTACAGAGCTGAGGGAAATTCTCGAGGACAATGGAAAGAAGAACGAGCTGATTTCGAGAATAGAAATGATGGATTTGATACGGTGTAAAAACTAAAATGAGATATCTATAATACCATTTAGTGGTACAAAATAACACTTGCTATTTTGTTTGACAAAATGCCGTCATAGATCTTGTTAATTCCATATCTTTACAGGAGAGAATCCGTTCATTCATTGATGTTAATAAAATTTAAAAATAAATTGTGCGTTTCATTTCGCAAATTTGAAGCCTTGTTCGAGTAAGCATAAAATGCTGACTGTTTATAAAAAGATCACTGGATATAAATAACTTTTACGATTTAATATAGTTTAAGGGGGTACCCCTCGTGGGAAAACACGTTCTTTTAGTTTTTGAGGGCTGATATCTAATATCCTGAACATTATTTAAGATCACTGATTGCTTAACCAATCAGGACCGAGCTTCAAAAAAGGGCCATATTTTGTCGCAAAAAGCCTATTTCTCTGTGAGTTTTAAAGGTAAAAAATGTTTTTGTAGCTTTTATTACCAACAAAGTATGTAAGCAGGTTTGTTACTATCGGTTTCAAAAATTTGAAATAAATTCGCTCCAGAATAGCCTATAAACGTTTTTGTTGAGCTAATTTTGAGGGTCTCGCGCAAAAGCCTTTTTCTCCCTGGATTTTGTAGTGACACATTTCAAACCTATATAAATCAAAAGCAAGTTATTTCGTGGAAAGCTGTTACTATCGAAACCTTAATTTCAATGATTTTTTTCTTTTCCGAAACTCTACTTCTAATTCCTAAAAATCCATAAATTTTGATTGAAATCCTCAAAATCAAGACAATATATTTTCAAAATAATTACAAAGTACTTTCCTAACGCTGTATAAGATTAAAAATACCACCAGCTTATTTTGAATTATCCATATTTTCAGAAAAAAACTATAAGAATAAAATTCAGATTTTTTTTTGTTCGAGCCTCAATTCATGAGGGGTACCCCCTTAAAGAAACAAGAAAAACAATACAACTTATTTTGCCTACAGTTACCAGTACGTCATGACGCGTCACTGTGTTTAGCCGACCCATTTTATAACATTGATCAGGGGTCGGCACATTCGAAATTTTATAAAACGGATCGGTAGACCAACCTAATAAATTGCTTCGGATCGAATTGTTGAACTATCGAAAAAAATTGGATCGGATCGGTAAAGTTCCCTAAAAAAATTTCAAGAGCTATTTCTCGTCAAAATTTATGTTTAAGATACTTTTATGGAACAAAATGAATCAATTGGACCTTATCGCATGAATCCTAACAATCCGATCCGATTGTGACGACCCTGACGTTGATGTCATTTGATAAAGAAAGCAACAAATTTCGGGGCCAAACCAAATTCGAAGCCGAAAGCAATATCGATTACGGCCCTCTGGTCNTTTTTGGCCCCTTTTTCAGCCAGAATTTGTATATAATTCGGCTTTTGAAAACGATTAATCCGATTAAGTTTTTCGATAGCTCAAACTGAGCACAAATATCTAGTCATTAATAAAATAATAATTAATTGGACAGAACAATTTTTTGGTATTTTTCTGAGTTTACTGCCTTTTTTTGATTATCAGTTTTTGTTAAAATAATAATGAAAACAATGGCCTGATTTGGACCATTTTTTTTTCTTTTAATATTTGTGCTCAGTTTGAGCTATCTAAGAATTTAATCAGATGAGTCATTTTCAAAAGCTGAATTATATACAAATTTTGACTGAAAAAGTGGCAAAAAACGACCAGAGGGCCCCGTAATTGATAAATTTACCCTTATTTTGATTGCTCAATCAAATATTCATATTTATATCACATAAGTCCATATTTTGTTAGTTTATCTTCCAGGGAATTTTCTACTAGTCGTATACCAGACCTTGAAACCGATTTTAAAAAATGTCTTAAAAGTTAAAATACTACAAACGAAAATGACTATACAATATTCAACAATATAGGCTAATAAAAAAGAGGTCTTCTTCTAAAATTCCTAATGCAAAATCGTCTGTATTAAAAGTTACTCCAGGAGATTCTCATTCATTATGTCACGTGTCTGGCGGTGACTAATGAGTATGTTAGTAATGGCGGTAGAAACGAGACTCTGAAGAAGTTTATCTGAAATAAGAATCCCTTTCATTCTGAAAATATTTATTTGAAAAAAAACACACAGAGAACCTTATCACCGCACACAACTTCGCCAGAAAAACTTTTGTTAGAAAAATTTTCTAAAATAATTAAAGGTAAGCTCGAACTACTTTGAAAGAAAGTTTCCTCAAAAGTTTCGCCTATGTCGACACCACGCCGCGGCGCGCCGGGTCGGTAGGCCTTAAATATATCGCGTGCTCAATATCGCCGAATTTTCAAATATCGGCAAAAAACCTTACGCAATTTCACGGTTTTTGTATTTAATCCTTCCAGTGGTGAATCATCACTGTTGATATTGCCGAAACAACCACAATTTTTCGTAATAAATTACTCTAAGTGCGTCATAAATCAAGTCTTTGGAGTTTTTTGTCTGGTGGAGTTCTTAATTTTACTATTTTGACGATTTATTTGTTGTAAATTTATTGTTGAACTCCTTATGAAATTGAAAAAACTATTCGAATAATGACGTCATTTCGAACGCCTGCACGTTTTTTCATTTTGAATGACAATTTGTCATTGACAAACTTTATTTCTGTTTCCATAGCGCCGAAAGTGCCAGTTACTGGCAGCCAGTATCACCGAAAGTGCCCAACAATATCGAAATCTTTTTGCAATAAACTTTCGACTAAATTGAGCCTTCTTGTGTCACAATGTTGAATCTTTCTCGAGAAAAGCTTTGAGGGACAGTAGTTATTTTCAGCAATAGTTTCAATGTATGAATTTTATATTAACCCCACCCAGGGGTCGGCACAAGGTTTGAAAATTTCTGTCCTGTCCTAAGGACAGCAAATTTCAAATTTTTTTGTTCTGACCAGTCCTGTCCTAAGACAGGTATCAGTCCTGTCCTGAGGGTATCTGGGACTAAACATTTTTGTTGGACAAAATTTTTGGACAATTTTTTCGCTTATCTTTTGCTATGAAAAATGCGTAGGCGCAAAAAGGCTGGACAGGACAGGAGGACAAGGACAGGTATTGCCGACCCCTGACCCTACCTTCCAGCACATGAGAAACTGTTCACAATTAAAAAATGAATTATTATCGGATAAAAATGTCTAGAATATCCGATTTGCTTGCGAAATATATCAATTTATTCAAACCCTAGAATCTAGATTCTAGATATAGGAGATTTTGAAAATACACAAAATTGAACCGGCAACAAAGAATAATACTTAAGGGCCTCGGTGCATCTTGGCAGATGACATTTTCACTTTTCTTTTTGGATTTTCTCTAGGCAATAACTTTGAACCATTTGAAATGAGTCATTTCCAATTATTGATAACAGATACATAAAGATACTAATTAGAGAAATAAGAAACTATTAGTATTAGCAGATAAAATATTTATTTAGACTAGTTTTATTAATAAACAAGTTATCATTATTTAATCCCGTCAGTGGCCGACAATCTCGGACCCGTTAGTGGTCTTTGCGCCGATCGATGGCGCAGCGCTTGAATTGAGCTTATAACCGAACATTCATTATAACATTATTTTCTTCAATGATAATTATATTATTTCAAATTCTCTACATACCTATAAACAATTTGTTAAAAAAGTTTATAAAAATAGTTATCAAATGTGATAAAGAAATTAGAAAACTCTCTCATTTTGTGCCGATTCTCAGAAAACAAGTGCATAAAAACACGAATTTAGGGTTAATTTTGACATTTTCATATTTCCAAAATTCAACCGCCACCAATTTGGGTATTGCATCCTGCAAAAAAAATGGAAATGTTTTTCATCACCATTTCATGTAAATAATATTCTTTAAACTATGGATTCATCTCGGCGCATGAAAATAATTATCAATCTCTCTTCTTTCTTTCGCCTACGCATTATTATGTAATCAGAGTTTTGCCGGAGTTGTGCTTGCTAGAAAATGCTCTATTAAGCCGAGGCCAATTTAAAGCAATAAAAGTCTTGAGAAATTTCCTGACGATTCTTTTAAGGGGTCCTTCCACTTGATTGAGTAATTTTGAAAGAAAGGCATATTTAACAGTAATTTGAAAAAAGTACTCAAATAACGTGAAACAAATCTCCAGGGTCAACTTCAAAACGTTTTAAGACATTTTTCTCATTACCATCAAAGTCCGAAATAAAATCACGTGACGAATATAATTCAAAAAATAAG
The DNA here is from genome assembly GCA_004367855.1 of Oikopleura vanhoeffeni. Classification (NCBI taxonomy): domain Eukaryota; kingdom Metazoa; phylum Chordata; class Appendicularia; order Copelata; family Oikopleuridae; genus Oikopleura; species Oikopleura vanhoeffeni. The sequence continues at coordinate 2,646 of SCLH01001550.1, read as the reverse complement.
GTTTGAAATATGTCATAGATAAATCTCTAATCTCTTGAAAAATAAGAATCACGCTGACGTGTTTGGAGAATATTATTAGTTCAAACCTTAAATTTATGTGTTTATTGGCCCAAAAAAATTTTTCGGCGTAATTGATCAACAATTTGTTAATTTCACCAAAACCTTTATTCCTAAATTTGAAGGTCACGTTGAATCGTTTTTTGTCTTTGATGTAATAAAGAAAAATAATCTTAAAAAAACTTTTTAAAGACCACTTTCACTTTTTTGGCCAAAAAATTGATTAAGTAATTTTTGAAAAAAACAGTACTATTTTGGCCCAACTTTATTCCTTGAATATACGGTCACGTTGATCACTTTTGGGCTATAGTGTGATGGGCGAAAAAAGTCTTAGGAATTTTATTTTTGGTCCCGCTCAGAGGCTTTTTTTAATGATTTAAATGTTTTTTTTGCAAAAAAATAGTTGTACAATCGATGGCGGCAAAAGACACTCGGGAGTTAAGGATATTTTGACGAATCATCTGGCAGAAATATCGGGATTAAAGAGAAATTATTTTTTTTTCTAAAATTTTTGTTGTTGAACCTCCAACTGCACGAGATGGTCCTACCCCCACCTGCAGAGAGTGTTTCAGAACACACACATAGTTAGGAAGCGCACCGGTTAAAACTAACGAAAGAACTACAGTAGTTGATACAAATTCTGTTGACCTTCCGGGGGGTTGTTGACCCACAAAAAGACGATTCCGCGCACAAAAATAAGTTTTTTGGCCATCTAGTGGTCAGAAACTTGGACTTTTTTAACGCCAATTTTGGAGCACTAACTTTGATTTGAGCATACAAAAATTCCATTTACTGATTTTTCAGGAATTAGGGCGTTGTCACAAATTATAAAATTTGCTACCTTTGTAGATCATTTATCTTGGTCAGTCTGTTTGTAACTGCATTAATTAAAAATTGCATCCAAATAATGAATTTCCGGTCTGTGAGAAATTTCTAGAAACTGCATGCAAAATTCTTGAAATTAAAATAAGGGGAACTATCGAGGGTCTGTCCTGATATTCCGCCGGGCCAAATGACACTGTCCCCAAAATATTTTATGTCTATTTGTGTTCTGAAACACGCTCGTGCAGGTGGTGGTTAGAGTGACAGTGAAAAAACAGAGTAAATATAGTTTGTTGCAGACATCAGTCAAAATGTGTAATTGGCTTTCAAAAATAATGCACATTTTAACAATTAATAAGCTAAATTTATACTTTTTTTCGATTTTTTGTTTTGGATTACATTAAAATTTTCCACATTTTCTTGCTTGAAAATTTTCAAAATGGTCTTTTCATCCAAATTTCGTGCAAAAAACACTATGCCCACTCTCACTTATTTCATATATCTCCTTTATATATTTCAAGCGGCTCTTTGGAAAAAAATTATTACTCTGTTTGTGAACATGTTTTGTCAAATTTTGTCGGAAAAATTTTAAAATTTTTTGCTGCAATTCATGTTTTCAAAAATGTTTCAAGATTTATTTTTTTGGAAATCATCAGCTGAAAAAATTGGGAATGCCTACTTTAACTTTAATCAAATTATGTGCCTGCGTTTTGTTTCTTCCGGCTCGGCGTTAATACTTTGAATCATACTTTTTGATGAAAAATACGGTGTGCGCGAAATGTACTTTAGCCCCCTCTTTAATCAAAAAATTACATATAAATTGATTTCACCGAGACTAGTGGTTAAGCCGACCAATCCACCACGTTAAATTAATAGAATATTTTTTTCGAGGTTGCTAAAATTTCGTTTTTTTTTTTTCGTCTTTTTTTTAGGAAATTTTTAATTTTCGATTTTGATGGTAGAAATCATATTGAAATTAAAATTATATTAAATTTTCGAGATAAGTTGGTCGAGACCATTTTTTGAAGTTCGTAATTAATAAAAAAGAAATTTTAATGAATTTAGACACCTAAAGTACCAAACGCGCGTTTTTAGAGTGTTTATTTTAAAGACGATTTATAAAGTAAAAATAATCGTATCTGAAAAAAAAACAGATGTAAACAAAGGTGAGCTCAAAAGTGGCCAACTTACGTTTGGAAATATTTTTTATTTGAATATAGGTTGGCCAAAAAGTTTTCATGGAGCCAAAAAAAAATTGAAAAAGTGCAAATCTGCCCAAAAACGCACCGAGGGCCCTTAAAGGGTTAGCATCGACCGCCAGACTGCGAGTCAATTTTAACGTTACGAAATTTAATTAGTTGGTGTTTTTTTTTTGTGCTTAATTATCGTTAGCTGAAACCAGAAATAATGTGCATCTACTTATAACGGAATAAGTTTTGTCTATTTTAAGGTAAAAGAATTTGGAGTTTTCCGAAGCTTCATTTTTGGTAGATTCCTGTAAATTTTCAAGAAAAAACAAAGCATTAAGAAAATTTTCCGCATTTTGTCCAAAAATTTTTGAAATCTGTGATGAAAAGCAGAAAAAATGGTCACTTTAACTTTTTTTTCAAAGATGCGCGACATATTTTCTGACTGCTGTTTGAAAATCATAATATGTTTATTTTGTCATTTTTTGTTTGACGTTTTTGAGAAATATGAAATTTTTCCGCAAATCAAGTTCAAAATGTTTTATTAGTCGGTTTTTGAAACTCTCCATCTCTCTCTTTT
>SCLH01001549.1:56153-69698 GCA_004367855.1 Oikopleura vanhoeffeni | reverse complement strand
GTCAATAAAAAACTATCTATGATAGAATAAAAAATATAACTTTAATTCACTCATATAGTATTTTGTTTTAAAATAGCTTTAATTGCTCTGTAGAGTTTTCGAAACCAAAATTCATCAGAATTATTTCAATCTTTGTCGCAGATTTTAAGTTACCAAAATTTCTAACGAAAAAAACTCTGAGACAAAATGTTATACTGTCCTTTTTCATTCCCATATCTGGAATTTTGTGGTTCGGTGAATAATATCGCGGATTCAATCGTAATTCATGTACATAAGAATAAATGTCAGGAGATTCTTCTGTATCGGGCTCGGATATATCCCAAAATTTCATATCTTCGAGCTCATGTTCACGACTTTTACCAGAGAGCAAGTTTTTTATGACCGCGTAAGTGTAGCTTTCTTCCATTATTTTCTGCCTGGAACCAAGAGCACGCTGATAACTAAACCATGGTTTTGTATTGAAGAAGAACTTTTCGAATTAAAACGTTTAGATTCATTTTTGTCACTTTGACTAAATTTTATATAAATATTATCGATAAAAGATGGACGACTACGCAAAATATTATTTTTTGTAATTCAAATGGCTTTTTCGGCCAAAAAAATTAAGCAAAACAATTCAATTGAAATTGGATGCAAATATATTCAAGCTTTTCATAAATGATAAATATAATATGATTTTTTTTGCCACTATAAAATTGTTCATATTTATATGCTCTCACTTTTAGAGTACGTTTTGTTCTTCCAACATGACATTCACTCATGAGCTCTGTTCAAACCTTCTTTAAAATGGTAGCAGCGATGTGGCAGATTGGTACATTTTTTCGTAGTGATTTATGAAAAAAAGGTGCGAAATTTTATTTTTTTTATTTATAAAAGTTATTCATTAAAAGTGTTTATTCTTGCAAACGTTTAGATTTTTAATTCCTCAACAAATTTAACCTCTGTGAGCATATAAAATAAAGTTCCGCCAAGGCACCAGAGCCACAATTGTGGCTCTACTTTGAACGTTGTTTACAGAAAGCTTGAGGCAGTTGGAATTTCAATTTTTTCTGCTTAAGGAAATTGAAGGTGATATTTTTGCATCCGACATTATATATTCTAGAATTTTAATTCTTTGTTTCAGAAAATATAGTGAGAAAAGCAAGGTTTACCATATCACGTAATACACGATTACAGTTGTCTTTATGAGTTGCATTTTTGTCGGAAACTATGCACAAGTATCTGGCCTACGCCACAGTTTGCCCGCTTTGATTTATTTCTCATAAATCAAAAGTATTTATAAATAGTCAAAAATTTGATAGAAAAATCATGATTTTTGATAAAAAATGTTTATTTTTCCCTATAAAAGCAGATTATTACACTTTTTCTATTAATTTCAAGTAAATATGGTGATGAAGTAGAACTGTGGACAATTTTTGATTGCTTAAATTCACTTCTATAATACTTCATTTTTTTCATGGGATACTGGAAGTTGAAAATTTAGAAATTTCACTTCTTAAAGGGGGTAGCAACGATGTGGCAGACTGGCGTCAATTTAATTAACGAAAATAATTAGTTGATTTATTTTTTGTGCTTATTATCGTCAGCTGAACCAAAATAAATGTGTATCAGCTCATTTAAATCGATTTTTATCTTTTGAAGGAACGATTTGCAGTTCAACTTTTGGCTTTTATATTCGTAAATTTTCGAAAAATTCAAAGCATTCATGAATTTTAAGCATTTTTTGTCAAAATTTTTTTCTCGATTTTTTAATGAAATCTGTGATAAAAACGAAAAAATTGCAACTTTGACTTTTTCATGCATGTTAACATATTTTCTGACTGCTGTTTGAAAATCATGAAATGTTTTTTGTCATTTTGTTGTCGACTCTTTAGAAATATTATGAAATTTTCCCAATCAGTCCAATTTTAATTCGTAGTTTTTGAAATCTCTGTCAAAAATCAGGCCGAATCAATTGTGAAATTTTCTGGTATCTATTTGGTTTCCGTATTTCAACCGATGCAAGGGTCAAGTGAATATCGTTTCTTAACTTTGATGAATTTACAACACTTGCTTGTGAAACGGTTTGTGCCATTTGGCACGCTTATAAAAATATTATTTTTATAAATCTGTATCAAATGTCTGAAGTTAATAAATATCTCGATCGCCTTAAAAGAATTCCACATCGGGTCAAGTTGGAAATGGAGTTGTAATGAAAAGTGGTTTTTGATATTTTTACAGATCATAGTATGTAAATTAAAATAACCAAACGTTTGCAAGAAAGACACTTTCGTTTAGATAAAAAATAAAATAAAAATTTTTATCATTTTTTTCTTTCAAAAATCACTCCAAAATGTACCACTCTGCCACATCGCGTCTACCCCTTGAATGACACACCAAATTTGTAAGCACAAACGACGAAAAATCACAAATGTTTGTGTAGTTCTAGATTGCTCAAGTTGAAATTTATGTTATTTTCGGAAAAATATCATTACTTTGAAGATGTCTAACTCCCGTAGTGTCTTAGCACCATCCGTGGTTGCAATGGCCTTTAATCGATTTAGGACCCTTAATCAGTAAATAATAATTTCATATGATAGATCGACTATTTGGATAATTGACGTTTTGCGTTTTTTCGATAATTTTACTGATTACGTACTTTGTTTTGAGCGGGGTCAGCATATTCTAAGATTTTTTTCTCATTACACCATCGTCCCAAAATGATCACGTGACCGTATTTTTAGAATAAGGTTGATAACATAGTACTGTTTTTTTTCAAAAATTGCTTAATCAATTTTTTGAAAAAGTGAATTCCTTAGAAGTTTTGAAGACTTTTTTCCCGTTACACCAAAGTCAAAACGATCACGTGACTTAAATACAGAAATAGGTTTTGGTCAAGTAAACAAATAGTGTCAAATCACGCCGAAATTTTTTTTTGGCCAATACACTTAATTCAATAGTTTTGAACATAATAATTTTCTCCAAACGTCACGTGATCTTATTTTTCGAGAATAAGGATTCATTTATGACATTTCCAAACCTTATTTTTGCTTATTTCATCACGTGATTTATTCGGACTTTGGTGTAAATGTAAGTTCTTTAAAACGTTTGAAGTTGACCCTGGATTTCTTTGACGTTATTTGAGTACTTTACAAATTACTTACTATTTTTTTAAGTACTCAAATCACATGAAGACCCCTTAAGAATCGTCACGATTTCTAAGAATTTATATGATTTTAAATTGGCTCCGGTTCAAATAGAGCAGTTCTAGAAGTCCAACTTCGAAATTAAGGATAACATAAGAATGCGTAGGCGACAGTAAGAAGAGAAATAAATCGTCCACAAAAATTTAAGAGTCATTTTTACTAGAGAATTTTTTTTAAAACAATGAATTTTTTGCACATTACATACAAATCGGTGACGGTTTCAGTATTTCAATTTTAAATATCAATTACCTAAATTCGTGTTATTATGCACTTGTTTGTCAGAATCGGCGAAAGAGAAGAGGTTTTATTTTCTTAATCACATTGATAATTTATAGATTAAAAAAAATTTTTTTATAGTGAATTTATTTTGTTAATAAATTCTTTGTTTTATATTATTATAATTGAAAATATGTTTGATAATGGTCGTCGGTTATATGCTGATTCAAATGCACACCAGGATGGTGCAAAGACACACAAGTCCAGAGATTGTCGGCCACACGAGGAGTTAACACACGAACCGTCAGTAAACCTTATGAATTCACTACATTATTAGTATATGATTTTCTTATTAAGTCAACAGTCAAAATATTTACATGCAAGATTTTCAATTGATTTCGTACAAAAAGTGCAAACAGACAGGGATTCATCAGCTTATGTATTGCGAATCCGACGAGAATGATTAAGACCAGTGAGGCTCCAAAAAATCAGTGGAGGCTCATAAGGCTCTTTAAGGGGTTGGAGATGTCATTTGCATGTTCTAATAAAGTGCCTTGTTTGAATTAAAAATATCAATTCTGGGGAAATCGGACGCAATCAGATTTGCAACTCCTAGTAATAAAATGAAGTTTGGACGTTAATGTCCATTTCTGGAGTTTCATTCGAAAATCGCGTATTACAAAATTATTAATTAGAAATATGAAAAAAAGAATTCTCCTCCAAAACCTTATCGCGAAAAATATGTTTTTAAACTGATATCTCTTTATCACCTTTTGGTCAGAATGTGTAGCCACTACTCCGTTTAACGTGTGATTTTAACGTTTTGGCTACGCATTCTAACCAAAAGGTGATAAAGGGATATGGATCGACGGCCCTCAGAGTACAAATCCTAACTATTTGAATGATACAAACAACGCAAGATATTAGCACCCGATCAAAACCGTTGGATAAGGAATAATCCGATTTCATTGGTCAGATTAGGAAATGATCAACCAATCAAATGCTCAGATTTCGCATTTTTCAAATAGTGAGGATTTGTACTCTGAGGGCGGTTGATCCATATATCTTCTTTATTGACAGAAAAAGGCTTTGATAAATTTGTAATGCAATTAACACGCTAGTTTTATACCGAATCAGCGCGCGTGGTTTCTGCTGTACAGAAATTGTGCGTTTTCGTAAAAGTTTTCGTAAACTGATTTACGAATTATAAACTCATTCAAAAATAATAATATCCATACAATAATTATAAACAGCGTTTACGAAACAATATTTATTTTTGTTTTTACGTTTGAACATTTCCAACAAACGTCAGTTACCGTTTGAAAGTCAGGAGAAATACCCAGCAATTACAAGAATTGACATTTACAACCCCCTTGAGCGACAACTCGGAGCGCTTTTACTTTGATTACAACACACCCGATATATTTTAAAAATTTCACTGAAGTTTCGAAAAATGAATTAAAAACCAAAATCTAGTAGTTCCACATTTAAGCGGAAGACATGCTAAAACGTTGTCATATTTCATGACGTAAACGAATCTATCACGCACGTGCATAGGTGGAGCACATTCTCGGTCATCGTTCAAATTCCAGGTTGTATCCGAGAGGTTTTGAATTCGACGATGAAAGTCGATGAGGTTCGTGAAAGATGTTCCATTTTTACTAAGTTCATCAATTGTTCTGTAATAAGGTGAAAAATTATGATTTGATGTCAACGAATTTCCAGTCAAAATTTTGTTAACAATGGATTCTAGTTAGTGTTTAAATATTTTTTCCAAAACAACAATAAATTGAGAATTTATTCTATTTATTATGGACTCTTTCTTTTTTTGAAATAAAAATTGTGATATGCATAGTTTTCAAGTTGATCGAAAGTTTCTGATTGGCCACGATCGATGACGTCAACCAATGAGGCGTATGGATTGCCTTTTGGCGACTGAGCCGTTTGGTGGTTATTTTGAAGAATTTCAATGATATTGACGATCAATCAAAATTTATTTTGAAGTTACGTACTATTCTGATATTGAAAACCGGGCCCCTGGTCATTTTTGCCACTTCTTAAGCAAAAATTTATACAAAAATTCGGCGTTTGAAAACTACTTATCTGATTCAGTTCTCAAATAGCTCAAAATTAGCACAAGTATCTGGCGAATAATAAATTTAAAAATGGTCCAAATCGGACCATTTTTGACATTTTCCCGAGATTACTAAAACATTTTAATTATCAGTTTTTGTTACACAAATTTTAAACAGTAGTCTGATTCGGACAATTTATTTTTATCTTAATGTTTGCGCTCAGTTTGAGCTATCTTAGAACCCAATTGAATAAGTCGTTTTCAAAAACCGAATAACATTAAAATGTTTGCCTAAAAAATGAGAAAAAAATAGGGGCACGTTATCGATATCAAACGTTGGTCTGGTTAAACTGACAGAATTTTGAAGTCAAGTTGATTGTAATTTTGTGGCCCGATTAGTCTTGACAACCGAAAAGCTAAACTGCGGGCAAAATTACCTCTCATAAAAATATATAGTTATACATTGCATCCACCCTAACTGATTGTTTCATGCTCGAGGTTGTATTTTTTCCGCAATCCATTGTTTGTTTCTTAATTCCATTTTTTTCGCGTCGCTAACTTCGGAATTTCTTCAAACATTTAATTGCGATAATTTTCGGTGTTCTTGTTGGCTCTTATTCGAAAATTTTCTTCGTGACGTTGCATCAATTTTTCTGGCTTTTCATGAAGCTTCCAAAATTGTAACCGCGGTTGTTGATAAAGAGGTCTTAATTTTTATTAAAATAACACTTTGAAACTTATACTTTTCCATTTTACTAAAATATTTTCATGAAATTTAAAAAATAAATAAGATAGATGTTGAAAAATAATTGAGCCAAAGTCGGGGGGGGGGGGGGGGGGGGGGGGGGGGGGGGGGGGGGGGGGGGGGGGGGGGGGGGGGGGGGGGGGGGGGGGGGGGTCGGTGGCTTCCGTGATCTACGCTTCGAGAAATGACATTGCGCATCAGGGGGTTTGGATTTATCACAAGGTGGTGTCCCAAGTCGGAATTTTAAGTCTGGCGAAATAAATAATTTGATTTTTGTCACCAGGCTTTGGACTTTTATGGAAACCGCAAGACCTTAAATGAAAAAAAAAGAAAAATAAATTAAAAATGGGTTGATAAACTCGTTGTCATTTTGACTTTTAAAACTTTGGTTCAAATTATCTAAATTAAGAAATAGCCTCAATTTCAGTGGTATCCACTGCTGAACTGATTTTAAATTTTCAACAACGAGAAATCTATGGCATCAAATTGCGATGGATATATGTTAGGATGATTTTTGGCGTTTTTATTAAATTTTTAAAATAAATTTCCTTTCCTAAAATAACGAATATATTGCAAGACCTATTTCTGTCTTTAAAGGTCTCTTATAATTAGCTAAGTGAACTGGTCCCCGAGTATGGACCAAGTCATTCCCGGAAACATTGTCTGTCAAAAAACTCATTTTGTAATCGATTGTGTCATCTACACTTGAATTAACATATTGTGTCTGAGCTGTCCAATATTTGTTTCGTCTGCAAATAAATCTCCACTAAAATTTTCTCTTTCAATATTAGATTTCAGTTTTCAAGTAAAGGTAATCAAACAAGATACCGATCGAAATAAAGGTAATTCAAACCAAAAAAATAATTTTATTGAAGAGCGTAGACAGCTCTTGTACAACTCTTGTACAGCTGTTGACAGTCATATCAAGAAATAATAGAGCCTTGTTTATTCATTTCGTAACGAATTACCATTATTACATGTTTTTCAAACACAACAGCTGCAGGCCATGCACGCGCACGGACGTACCTAATGAACAGAGCATGGGTGTAACTTTGAAGGCGTAATGCATAATTATTTGCCCGTAGGCTTCTGAAATGTTTTTCTTGAGATTTAAAATGAGAGTCTTTGAATTTGAAAAATTTTTATCTTTTTTTCCTCATGTTTTCTCTGAAATAAATAGTTTACGTATTTATGAAAATACCTATTAACGACATTTCTAGTTTAAGGGGGTGGCATTAACCCGGCATCCTAGAGTCAATATAACTTACGAAAATAGTATGTCAGTATATTTTTTCATGTTTATTATAGTTAGCTGAACCGATTAAAATATGTTTTAGCTTCATAAAATCATTTTTATTCATTTTTGGAAACATTTGAGTTCGGGTTTTCATCTTTGAAATCGTTAAAATTTATAAAAATCGAAGCACTAGAAAAATTTTCCGCATTTTTTGTCCAAAATTTTTTTTTTAATAACTGAAATCTTTGGGTAAAAAACAAAAAAATAGCCACTTTTACTTTTTTCATGGATTCCGACATATTTTTTGACCGCTGTTTGAAAAATCATACAATTTTGATTTTTCATTTTCATCGACTTTTCCAGAAAAATTATCAAAATTTTCCTCAAATCAAGTCCAAAATTTTTTATTCGTAGTTTTTTGAACTCTCCATAAAAAATCATGCAGAATCACATATTGCGGGTGAGACCAATGGGCAACAGTCAGACCAATGAGCAACACTTTTTCGCAGATTTGATTTTTTCAGACCTATGAGATCAATGGGCAACACCCTGAAATTTTAACTCATAATTTTATCATATTTTACCCGTAATTTTGATAAATTTAAAATAAATTGATATATATTTGTGAAATTTCACAATATAATTGTTAAATTGTATTATCTGGAACAAACTATTGAAAAAACTGTGTTTAAGTTTTTAGAAAATACATGTATCAAATTAAACAAATCGGTTTAGTGAGACCAATGGGCAACACCATTCGTGTGAGACTAATGGGCAACAGTGAGACCAAGGGGCAACACTTTTTCGGAAAACTCGTGTGTTGCCCATTAGTCTCACTTACTGTATTAAATGTTTTATATAAAATGTTTATATTTATTTCCTTTAGTCTGCAAATGCTAGCCTGAGTGAATAAAACAACATTATCTTAGTAGGAAATCCTTCGCAATCTGACCAAGTAAATCTGCTACCAATATCTTATTATTTAGATTTATTGCAACGCAAATGCGCCAAAAATATTTTTTTCTGAACTATTTTCAAATTTGTTTTTAATTAAAGATATTTTCAGACGCGGTCAGTCTGATACCGTACAGTAGTTTTCTAAATTTAGCTCCTCTATATATTGCGTGCTCCCTGGTGAGATAATGCTCCCTTTTTTGAGCATATTTGATTTTCTAACACCTAAAGCTAGGTAATGCCCCCTCTTATAAATTATGAGAATAATTATTTTTCTATTAATTTTATTGAGAAACTCAACAGTTTTTCATAATACTTAATTATTTTTTTTAGAAATATCATATATTTTTTACTGGATTTTCAGAATTAGCCGACTTGCAGTCACATCAGCTGGTGAAAATGCGGTTACACTTTGCAATATCGATATTTGCATCGTCAAAAGCTTTGACAAACGATTCAGTGCTTGTTCGCTTTTGTAAATTCACCATTCTTTGATTTTCAATTTGTTTGTTTTTCATTTCAGTCACTATCCAAATTTGTTCCGAAAGTTTAAGTCTCTTCGCTTTTCAGAAAATTATCAGATAGAATTTTTTGATTTGGAAAGTGAAAAAAAACAAAACAGAGAACTGTACTCGAATTTTAATAAAAGTTTGTTCAAGTCTGACTTTACTCCGATTCAGTCTGTTATTAGCTTTCGCCTCCTAGCTTATGATCAGCAATAGCTCACCTTACTAGCGTTGCCCCTCCTTTTTGGTCATATTTCAAAGAGATATATTTATCAAGGAAACACTGTATTTGTTCACTTTTGTATATTGCTTTCTACCCGCTAAAACTATGTCTGTATAATTAAGATTTTAATATTCAAAATTGCGGATAGCATATCGTCAATTATTACTTTAATAATATGACTTATCGCGCAATGGTCTCAGGATAATTATATTGTTTGCCAAATCATTGACTCACGAAACTATAATTACTCGAAATTATAGGTGAGTTTCAGATTTGAAGAAAATTGCGATTAAGATTCAAAGTCAAATAATCGTCATCAGTTTTCCAGCACAAAAAATGCTGATTTTTCAACTCTCTGCCGCCCGTACGGTCCTGTAGGACAAGATCGACTCAAAGCATTTTTGTGAGTTCAGTATTTTATAACAGTACTGATTCTTGCTAAAAAAATCTGTATCTTTTAAAACACATAAAGGTCTCATCAAAAGAAAATAATAAGATTTCAACACTGAAAAGTTATTTATGCCAAATTTATGTTCTCAAGCATATAAACTGTAATGATGAGATAAACACATGTTTATCAACATAAACAGGTCATGATTATTTTGTATGAATGTTAAACTTTATTTTGCAAGAGACCGAGGATTCGAATGTCGCTTGAGGAATACGTCTGTCTTCTCAGTTTAAAAATAAACGTGAATGGGTATTTTGAATTAATTGTTTATTTTTTTTTTATGAGTTTAAAACTGTAAAGTGAGTAAAGATTTGATCGGCTTAACTTCTAAACAATTTGTATATCCCCTATTCACACTTTTGTTAATATCCCGGCCATACTACTTTAAAACACACTACGTTTCCTAATCAGGGCCGGGATATTAGAAAAGGTGAATAGGAGAGATATTCATCACTTAGAATCTGCAAATTCTGGCCTAAGTAAAAAACAGTTTTTTCTTAGTTATAATTCCTATACAATCTGACCAAATAAAAAAGGTACTAATTTTACAGTTTATAAACCCACAACGCAAAATGTTGAGAAATAAATTGTTCTAAAATATGTTCAAATTTATGTTTAATAAAAAATATTTTCAGACGCGCGCGCTCATTGACTACTTGAATTTGATAAGATTGATTGAAGATTGGCCTGTTTTGGCCAGTCTGATATCGTACGTGTCCACTTCCCCCTTTTGCTGTCTATCGGGTCGAAAAAAAGGTAAATAAAAAAAAAATAATGTAGAATTGCGAGTTTTAATCTTTTAAATAGCGGGAAGCATATCGTCCATTATTTTAATACAAATATGGCTGATCGTGCAATGGTCTCAGGATAATAATACGGTTTGCAAAATTTTATCAACTGACGAAACTTTAATAACTCAAAATAATAGGTGAGTTTCAGATCTGAAATAAATAAATTGCAATTCAGATTCAAAGTCAAATAATAATAATCAGTTTCCCGGCACAAAAGTAAACACTGCAATTTATTTATTATTCTTTAACTCTCAGCCGCCCGTACGGACTTGTAGGACCGGATCGACTTCAAGCATGTTTTACGACTCTTATACATTATGAAATAGTCTGAGTGATCTATCAAAATTGTCGCTTATTTATTTTTCTGTGTTATTATTGTGAGTAACAGTACAATTTTTTCTTAAATAAACCTTTATCGCTTTCAATAACATGAAAGTCTCATCAAGAGACGAAAATCAGACTTTTTTCCTCATCACGGCTAATTATTTATGTCCATAAAAGATGAATAATTTGTTAAAATCCTAATTAAACCTGTATTGGCTTTTGATAACATGTCACACGCAGAGATGAGGCCTTATCAGGCAGTATTGACTTATGAATACATACATGTAGGTATCAAAAATTTAATATATCAAAACTTGAGAAATCCGTGTGCCTGAATCAGACAAAAATCGTACGGATAGTTCACCTTCTCTTGCACGCGATGTTTTATCAGCTTCGTGCATCTAAATGATTTAAATAACAAAACAAGTATGTTTAGGGTGCGCAGCGGTGAAACTGACGAGAGAACTGAAGTAGTTGATAGAAATTATTTGACCTCACTGGGGTTGTTGACCAAGAAAAAACCATTCCGGCCAGAAATAAAAAGTTTTTGGCACAAAATTTGTGAAAAAATGGTCGAAATTTATGCAAAGATTGACTCTAAATCTTTCACTAATTTTTTTCCCGGGAGTTCCCAGATCAGTTTCGGTCACTAAAAAATGTCAAATTTTTAGAAGAACACGAAAAACGTATTCTGCTTTAATTTTTCATATTTTTTGCCTTTGAATTCTGCTCCAGATTTTTCTTTCTGTTTTTTGTTGGTATCGTTGGTTTAAAAGCAAGAAATTTGCCTGCTGCGCATCCTGACTGATTCTAAAAAATAACATTTCAGAAATTGAGCTTAATTGTTATGATGCTTGAAATTTTGCTTGAAATTTAAGAATTTTTTCTTATTTTGGGAATACATCTCATTTTTTTGTGGCACTCAAAATAAGATTGAATCTCAAATTTCACATAACAGTTAACCGAGCCAAATTAAGGGTGTGGGTGACGATTATTGTGATTTTCTCGTGGAATTTTTTTCAAATAAAGTAAGTTTTAAAAAAAAAATTTCCCTAAAAATAAGAATTCATATTTTTACAAAAAAATGTCAGATAACTCATTTGGTTGCACTTTTTGTAAAGAATTTGTCACTGAGTTTTCTCACTCTCATGAAAACTAGAAATTTACAAGTCATTCCTGAGACTTCGGAGACGAAAATCGGAGAAAGAAGTCCATTTGAACCTTAATGGACTTATTGAAACAGGCTTTTCAGTGAATTTGATGCACAAACTGAAAATTTTCTCTATATTTTCAAAGACGAGTAGGCTTTTGTGCGAAGAATGAATGAGGAGTAGGCTTTTAGTGCTTTTCGGGACGCCTACTGAAAATAAATTTCGGACCGGTAGGTTGAAGTATCAGATGCTCTGAAGAGTACTGGCAATTTCCTTAGTGGTTGTTCTACCTAATTGAAAAAAAATTGAATTATTTATAAAGTCAGGTTTCTCAATAACTTCACTTAAAAATGTGTAAAAAAGAGCCCAATTATCGTCACCGACATCTTTGACGAGATAAATTGTTTTCTTATTTAAGAGAACCGGTTGAAAACCAGTAAGATAGATAGACTTATTTTTTTTTCTTGTTAACACGAACAAGTGGTTTTAGGTGTCAAATGATGTTGAAATGTTTCTCGCCAAAAATGTCCCCTGTAAGTGTTTTTTTTAAATATTATCTAGTCCCTGGGTGGAGATTCAAAATAGTGGTGTCAAATAAGAAACAAATAATGCGAAAAAATTTCGCTTACAAATTACCCCGAAAGTATATTTATAGATTCAAATTTGGTCTCAGTCAAGAGACAAAAAAATGGCTTTTTGCAACACCTGGTGGAGCCGAGATTCAAAACAAAATAATGTCGAAATATTCCCCTGCGAAAGTGACCCTTATACAAATATTTTTATATTATTTTCTGATTCCAGTCCTGTTTTAACTGCATGAAACAAGAAAATCCATCCAAATAATTCATTTCGATTTGATGAGCAACTTCTGAAACTCACCAAAATTCTTGATATTGAAAATATGGGAAACTTTCGGGGGTCTCAGCGGGGCAGGTGGTAGTCAAATGACTATTTAATCACTTAGGAATGATCTCGTGGACATGACCGATTTCAACAACCATGTTCAAAAATTTTATCGCATCATTTTATGTCTTAATTTGGACACCACTACTAGTATCTTGAATTGATGAGAGATATTTTATAATGCCAAAGTGGAAGCAAATGTACATATTTTGACTTATTTTGGAGAAAAACACTTTTATTCTTTTTAAAATTGGGTTACAAATATAATATCCCTTTATCACTTTTTCGTTAGAATGTGTAGCAACTACTCCTTTCAACGTGTGATTTTAACGTTGTGGCTACGCATTCTAACCAAAAAGTGATGAAGGGATATATGGTTTATTAATAACCCGTGATACAGAAATAACTCAGTAAATACAGATAACACTTCTATATTTGTCATCTTATTTTAGGTTTTAGTACTGTTTTTTATTCTTATCAAAACCTTACTGCAAAGTCAGGTTTGAAAACCTGATACAGTGTGATCTGATTTAACGACACGTTTCACCATTTTTGACGAATTTTATCACTGTATCTTTATATTCCAATATATAGTTATTTCTTAACCATTCACTTACGATTTGAAAAATTTAAATGGTACTTTGTATAAAAATGTCTTGAGATTGAAATTTTTGATCATTTAAAAAAGATTTAGAAAAATCGCATCATTAAATGTAGATTGAAAAAATGACAGAATTTACTGTTTAAGGGGGTAGGTGTCGCTTTTTGGTACCTTTCAATCACGC
>SCLH01001549.1:28810-55073 GCA_004367855.1 Oikopleura vanhoeffeni | reverse complement strand
ACACCTACCCCCTTAAGAAAACAAATCAGATATTTGTAAAATGTTTGTTCATCAAATTCCAAATCCAGTTTTAACGAACATTTTTCAGAGTTTTTCACTTTTTATTTTGTTTTACAGCTTGTTAGTGATTAAAGGAAAAGTATGCCAATACTAACAATGAACCGAAAACAAAAGTTTAAGCGAAATTATTAAAATTTTAAATCAAATAAGGCTTTTGAAATTTCTTTAAAATATTTTTTTTGGTTTGTCAATAAAAGATCTTTTTGAAAAAATTTTAGCAACCAAAGTCTTCTTAAAAACAAAAACTTCCGACTTCCAGTTTCTGGAAATAATTTTGATTCAAAATATATATAAACTTTTAATATCTTAAAAAATTGGTCAAAAATTACTCTACGTGATCTTCAGAAAATTATGTTCAAATTTGAGTGATAAAATGTTCAGATTATCGTCGAACTATTGTGCTTTTTTTGTTGAATAATTCTCTCGTTTTTTGTTTGGAAATTAACTTACTTATTTTTAACTTATCTCATTCAGCCAGAGATCACCGCGCTTCAATGTCATATTTAACGAGCGTTGAAAAAAGTTTATCAAATCTAAAATACAAAACAAAGAACAAAGTCGCTGCATCGCGCTGTTAGCTTTTGTTCTTTGATAATACTGAAGAATTTCTGTCGAAGTTAATTTGCAAAAAAACAACAATGTCAATTTCCAAAAATCTTCTTCATTAATAAGATATGTAAGTTCAAATTCTTTTTTTTGTGATTTTACTTTGATATGATCATTGTGATCAAAATTGAATTTTGTTGAAATAAGTCTTGAAGAGTCTTGATGCAGAAAGTTTTAAAAAATCTTTCGGTCACTCTGAATAATTCTGAAAAATAAGAAAATTGAGTAAATTTACGAACAAGGAGGTTTGGCTGATATGCGTTTAAACATTGTTATTTTTTGATAATAGACAAAGTTTTTCACAGGATGTTTACAATGTACAGAATGTTTATTGTTTTCTCCGTATATCCGAAAGGAGTGTGATCGGATCTTCCGCCAAATATGATCATAGACTATGATTCGTATTCAACCTTCATTGGTTCCGTCTTAATTAAAAACTGACGCATTGACCATAAATCATGAACAATAAGTCAAGGCCCATGCGTCATATAATCCTAATTTATTCATTCCGCAACAATTTAATTTCGGGAGTTTATTTTCTGACGCCTTCAAGTGAATCAAATTCGAAGATTAAGAATCGAGTTAATATCAGTAATAAATATAGCTTAAAGGTGGTGGTCAACGAAAATCTTGACAAAAATATGTAAGGAGCTCATGTTTCTAGATTGTTCAAAACTTTATATTTTCTGAATTTGAAAGCCATAAGTGGTATTTTTAAAGACCTTTCTACCCTCGAAATTACTGTTCTAGAAAGTAGTCTTTTTTGTTGGCAGTTTGATTCTGAGTTTTGAAGCTAAGTTTTGATCGCAGAAATATGAAAAGTATATTTTCTGAAACTGCATTAAATTCTGCGGCCGATAGGATTTTAAAATTAAAATTCGAATAAAAATTAAAAAACAAAATCACTTGGGTTTCCGACCTCGGTGGAGAAAACTAAGGAAGTCTGTCAAAATTCTTTTAGTAAACAGCGAAAAATATTTCTTGGTATTAACGTTTGTGCTACTCACAGAATTGTTTTTTGGAAATTGAGCTACAAAATAGGTTTTGTTAACTCATGATTTGAAGCCTAAAATAAGCGTTTTTTCTAAATTTAAAGCGATTTGCATCCAAATCGAATTCATTTTAAGCATACAGTTCACCATACGATCATCACGGAGATTTAAAAAAAATGAAAGTCGATATGTTTAAAAGTCAGAGAATAAATAGACTTTCAATTTTTCAANTTCAAGTGAATCAAATTCGAAGATTAAGAATCGATTTAATATCAGTAATAAATATATAGCTTAAAGGTGGTGGTCAACGAAAATCTGGACAAAAATATGTAAGGAGCTCATGTTTCTAGATTGTTCAAAACTTAATATTTTCTGAATTTGAAAGCCATAAGTGGTATTTTTAAAGACCTTTTTACCCTCGAAATTACTGTTCTAGAAAGTAGTCTTTTTTGTTGGCAGTTTGATTCTGAGTTTTGAAGCTAAGTTTTGATCGCATAAATATGAAAAGTATATTTTCTGAAACTGCATTGAATTATGCGGCCGATAGGATCTTAAAATTTAAATTCGAATAAAAATTAAAAAAAAAATCTCACTTGGGTTTCCGACCTCGCTGAAGAAAACTAAGGAAGTCTGTCAAAATTCTTTTAGTAAACAGCGAAAAATATTTCTTTGTATTAACGTTTGTGCTACTCACAGAGTTGTTTTTTGGAAATTGAGCTACAAGATAGGTTTTGTTAACTCATGATTTTAAAGCTAAAATATGTGTTTTTTCCAAATTTAAAGCGATTTGCATCCAAATCAAATAAATTTTAAGCATACAGTTCACCATACGATTATCACGGAGATTTTATAAAAAAAAAAGTCGATATGTCAAAAAGTCAGAGAGGAAATAGACTTTCAACTTTTCAAAGAGAATTTTTTTGAACGTCAGTTCCACCGGAAGTGAAAATTACTTTTGGGTATGAATTGCTGGGAAAGATATCAGCAACTATGGTCTGATTTTTAACACATACGGGGCATCGCGGTGCTAGAAATCAAAACAACATATTGGTGAAAAACTTCAATTTTTTCTAAAATCTACTGTGGTCAAAATCAGACCATATTTCTCATGGTTTTCAATGGTTTTTAATATGGTTTTCAGCAAACCATACCCAAGAAAACTTTCGGTGACATTAACATTTTCTAATTATCATTTTTATTTACAAAATTGTAATTTACGCGCACTTTTTTGTGGATTAACAGCCAATCAGGCCGAAATTCGAAAAACTACAACCAAGGTTATATGTGAGTTACCTTGAGCTTTCTTTATTCCAAAAATGACGTTCTGGCGTTTCCACAGAAAAGCCTTTTATAAAAACGTAGAATAAACACCCTTTTTCCACACATTCAACCCAATTGTAGCGCTATAAGACAAAAATCTTTCCCAAAATCTTAATTTATTTTGATAAAAACCTAAGAATTCTTGTTTCATAAAAAAAACTGAGAAACTCGTGTTTAACCGCGGTTAATCAGACGGTTGGTGGGAGTGATACGAAACTGTCAAATGAAATCGCGATATCAAGGATAGATATTTATTGATTAGAAGTGTTTTACCGCCATCAGTTTAGCCATACCAAGCCTCTAAAATTTCATCTAGACTCAAAATAATTTGAGTCAAATTGGGCAACTCAATAGAAATGAAAAAAAGGGGCCAATCAATGACGTGGAAAGAATAAATTATTATCCAACACACCTCATCAATTGGGCCGCTTCTCATTGGTCGCTTACTATTACCGAATAATATTGTCGTTTCCGCTCTATTTCAATCCAAGGGTCTAGCTTTGTTTGCAGCCTACTTTTCATGTTTAACATACTGTAAAAATGTTTTTTGTTATGTATTTTCAAAGAAACAAAATCATTGTTTCATGTATGTTTTAATTATCGAAAAGTTGCATATAATTTTTCCATCTGTTCTTTATAAAATCAGTGTTTCATTCTTACAAAACTTTATATTTTTTAATTTCTCAAACATACTTAAGTATTTGTTAAAAATATCAACAAACCACTTTTTCATAACAACTCCATTTTCCAATTTGACGCCGATGCGGGATTTTTTTTAAAAAGGCGATATTTATAATTTAGACATTTTCGGGTGAATGCACTAATTAGTGGGAGAAATCATTATCACATGAAAAAAATTTCTTAAATATGAAATGGTTTTGGGTTAATCACAATGAAGATGAAATAGGGGGTAAGGAAAGAAGCAGCCTGGGCTATTTAGGACAAACGGAGAGGAGAGTGGAGCTTTACAATTGATCTTGGAAGTAAAAATATTGAGAAAGATTAGGTTCGCACTAAGAAAATTACATTCAGTCTATAAGGAGTTATAAAGAATTTTTACTTTATTAGCGACATGCAATTATCTAATATAACGTAATTTTGAATGAGGTATAATGAGCGAGATTACTTATACATAATTGCTGTGGCCGAACTGAGCACAACCGCGGTATCAATAAGCAAGTTTTTAGTAAAATCAATACACATCAGGGTATAAGTTTGAGAATTACGTAAATTGGGAACGATTAGACTTTTCTTCTACATAATGGTTGAAATTTTTTTATATTTTTTTCTCCTGGAGGAATATCATAATAGATACTTTATTGATCATCTCTTACAATTTCTAGTTTGCAGATACCTGGAGGTTATCAATTCAAGAAGAAAATTGTAGCAAATAACGCACTAATAAAAGGCACAAATTTTGGACTTGATTTGCTCAACACTATTTTCATAATATTATGTCGAAGAGGAAAAGTCGAATTAAAAATGACAAATGAAACATGTATGATTTTTTTAAAACAGCATTCAGAAAAAATTAAAGTAGTAAATTACATGCAAATGTCAGAGAGAGGGAATTGATTTATAAAAGTTAGAGCTTTATTTATTTATTTTTTATCACAATATTTTTATAGATCAGAGAATGAAATATTTTTTTTGGGTTTCAAAGAAATGATGTGTACGATTTTATTTTATATTGGAATAAAATATATTGTGATATATACTATTCTTTTGAAAATTTTACAATTCAATAGGAGAATAAAAGTCGGACTACGGAATCAAATAAAAGTTACCTATAAATTATAAAGATACCAAGGAACGAGTCTATTAATCCGCACGTATGTTATGGCTGAGATAACAGACGATTTATTATTTACTGGGATTTCTATAGAATAAGGACTATCGATTAACAAGAAAAATAAAAAAAAATCGAGATTTACTCATTAAGATGTATCTAATTCTCTCTATGCGTGGGGAATGATTATGTAATATCTTTACGTTTTTCTCAGGGTCTTCCTACATCGCTGCTTCTAACTTATAAAAGCATGAAATGTCTGGGTATTTAATTTTAAAAGCCCGTGACTTACGGTAACTATTAATAAATAGTAAAAATACTAAAATTTATAGAAACATTTTTAAAAGTTTTTGCATGACAATTATTATATATCATGTGTGGATTGGATTAAGTTACAGGGCTAGAAATTTATTTTTAACTATCTAACTTTGAACTAATTTATTGAAAGACTTGGTGTTATGAAAACATGGTAGAAATATCGGATGATTTTCTGTATGCTGTGGGAGAGGACGCGTGTGTATAATATTAGAATTTCTTCAAATATTATTTCTTAGAGAGAGGTAAGATATAACTAAGTTGGCGATTTTTTGGTATGCTTCATGAGTCAGGGGTACGTACGCTACGATTGTGAACACTATTTGATACAACAAGGGGGCAATTCTGGAGCAAATTACATGGTTTCATTTCAATAGTGCATAATTCTGCACTCTATTTAGTACACAGTCTGATAGCATTAACAAACGTAATAAATAACCGACCTATTAAGTTACGTTGATTGGTACAGGTTCTTAATTTATAATTCTACATTGTAAAACGGTAACTTTAGATGAAATAATGAAGTACAAAATAATAGAACTCCATTTAAATACCCTAAGGAAGACTTATCGATTGGAGGGGGAGTTAGGCTAATAAGCGTTGTGCAGAATAACATCTGTCTCAAAAGTAATTATAACTGGACGTGACCTAGGGTGTGACTTCAATATGATTTTTCATAAAGAGAAGCTTTACTATCCATGAACAATTATAATATGTAAAGCTTTTCTTCTCACGAATAATTTTATGATATTAAGAACAGTAAAGTATTAGTGCAGCTAATTAGACTAGTTGATTATTTGATATTTGTTGTCTAATGATTACAACAGTAAACAACTATTTTTGCAAGAGATATATCACTTATATAGTGTGGAGTGAGATTAAAAAAATAGGTGATGATTTTAACACTTCCTTAATTCATATTAAGCGATAACTTGCGATAGACACAAGTGCAATACTTCATTTTTTGAAGAGCGAGCCCAAAAATTAAGGACAAAATTATTATTAAAATACACATGTGTGGACAGGTTCAAGACTCGCAGCCATACAAGAATTGACAGATTAAATTTTATGAGAAAGATTAATAAATCAAATCTTATTTTATGAATGAACCCCAGTTCGATAAAGAATATTTTTCTACACTCTTACTTTTTGGTTTAGTTTATATATGCAATTATTAATATTCATAGTCAGCTCTAAATCCATTAATTGTTATCTAGCGAAACAAAACACTTTTTGTACACTACTAAGTTTAATAAAAATGGGGAATTACCAAGAACTCTCTTTTATAACTTGTCTTATAATGTATTGAAAAAACAGAAAATTAAATTTGCTCATGAATGAAAAAGCCAGAGCGCCGGAAAAAGAAATAATAGCGCGTTCAGTTTAGCACGAAAATATTGTTTATCCAATTAAAATCAATCATACAAGGTTTCATTTCGAGGTTAGTAAAATTAATCGTTTACTATCAGGACCGAATAACGAAAAATTCAACGTTTATACTTCATTTGAGTCGGTGAGAATAAGACATTAATTGTAAGCCCCGAGTTTTTACTCTAGAAATTTTTTAATATTTTTGCATATTAATTATTTTTAGCAACAATTTTTTCTACTTTTAACTTAGTAACTTATTTCACTGAGATTTGAATTCAGTGTGTAGTAGTACAGGAGCTCTGCATAAGACTTTATTATACCATACAACCCTATAAATTAATGATACCAACCACTCAGAGGAGTATCTAAGGTCTCTAAATGTTTATATATCCACCAAGACAAGTCTAACTCTTTACCAGCAAAATGACCTGAAATAACAATAATTTTAAATATGGAAAAGGCATATACTAATATTTTTCTAGAATGATAGGAGTCGGAGTTTCGACAGTTTCAAATGTCATCGTGTGGATGAGATCACACGTTCAAAACTTATTCATTTCCGCTGTTCTCAACCCATGTTATTTATTTCGAAAAATTTATCATGTACAGTAATAATATCTGGATTATATGTAGATATTTATTGAATATATAATTCATCATTATGACGGTTTGTATATGATTTCTTTATCTCTTATCGACGTAAGATACCGATCACTAGACTCTTTCTGAAACTAGAACATTCTGAACTAAAGATACCTATCAGCAATAATACATGCCGCCTCAACCACCTGAAGCAAAGATATATGACGTCGGAATAATCCCAAACCTCGCTAATTTAATATTAAATAATAATTCTTAGATTTACCGAAATTTCGGAATTGTTTCTTTTATATTGCTAGAGTACTCACATAGAAATTATTTAATTATCAGTTTTTTTCTAAGTGTCCGAAAATTAGATGAACATGAGTCTGTATTAACGGACTTTTTCTGGTTGCGTCATGATTAATGAGTCCTGATCTTCAAATTATTGACGATGACTTCAGTGTATTAATGGGCTAACCTATGAATCATAAGAAATAATACAGATGGTCGTATTAGTATTTCAAAAGCGATTCATGTATACGCAGTATTTGACTTCATCATATTCATCTTTTTAATTCATATTTATTTTGTGAAACGTAATCAGTCCTATCTTTTGTTGGTGTCATTCGGGTCTTGTGGGACAGAAGTGTAACGTGGGGTTGACTAAGAATCTAAACGATGCACCGACGTAAACTGTTAAAAAAAAGTTATTTTCATTAAATCACTTTTATTATAAGTTTTTCATAATCCAGTTTTATTTTTTGAGAAAACCTGGAATCATTAAATAACGCAGAACTTTATTGGGAGTCATTTATTGAAGATATGCGAGTTAAAACAGACACTATCTCAGAGAACAGAGTCCTAAGAAATATATGAAAAAATGTGAATAAGTCTTGAGCAATTGAGTTGGCTTAAGAATACCTTCACAAATGGGCGAGAAATCACGAGGTATGAAAATCGGCTATTTTGCATCGACTTGATTCTCCTAGACATTGGTGTGCTAGATTCGATATTCTGTTTATACCATTGAGGGATAGGATTGCAGGTTCGAAATACGTGGTGTGGGCTGAGTGGTCGTTATATTTACTATAATAATTGCGGTCTTAATTTCTACTTCATATTATACGTAGTCTTAACTATTTATCACATTTGAACATGTAAACAACAATTATTGTGTCAAAATTATCATAAGTATAATAATTTAGTGCGAATCAATTAATCAGAACTAATTGGAATATCTTAAGTGTATTCTCAAATACTGTATTTATTTTCGTGATTACGCATCAATAAAAGACTCAAAAGATAGTTCTTGCTGCGTTCCTCATACTATATTTAAGCAATTAATATTCAATATCTGACCTGAATAATAATGATTATCTGTAATAGGCACACTTGCCGCTAAAAAGATATTTACTGGTGTCATTACTATTGATATACCTCCGTGTAGAGGTGCGTATTTTTTTCTGTTGAATGCGTTCTTTTCTGCGACTGAATAACTGATATTTTTTCTGTAGGTAATAAGTAATTGTATTACTGACCTCTATCTAGAGGTGTAGGTGGATCATTACGGGAGGGTATCTACTCACCATTTACTGATAGCTACGTCTGGGAATAGCTATATCCTCTCTAATTTATAACGTAAAAGTTTGCATTTAATATATGCAAGTTTTCACGATCCATTAATTTCGAATTCTCTTTGTTATATTATTCTACATTGGTATTTAAGAACGGAAATTTTTCAAACAGGTTAATATTTTTTTAAGCGGCAGAGAAAAATGTTCGTCAGATTGCGATTGGTTGGAATCTAAATGTCATTGTCGAATCGCTCTTCTTGCTCTAAGACATCTAAAAATTATTCTCTTTTTTCAATCCGCGAGACGGAGTCTTAAAAACACAGTCGTGGGACTTCTCATTCGGTTTATCCTGGTGCAGTTCAGAACGTCAAAAATGGGCACATCTGAGTGCTTCAGATCCTGTTGTTCGTATTGAAATTATTGAGGCATCACTCACGCAGAGATTCGGAATAGTCAGGAAAAAATTCGCAGTCAATAGGTGAAATTCGGGGCACATTTTTTTTTTCCGCAAATATTTAATTCAAATACTTGTGGAGTGTAGTCAGAGGTTCAGATTATTATAGGAAACTGTTATGCTAACTCGTACGTAACGGGGTCAATGTTGACGACTGAGAACATGCACTTGACATCTAGTTCGCGTTCCCAGGCTGTTTATCTGTACAGCATTTGCAATAATTTGTTACTCCAGGTGGCTATCAATCGAGGGGTGCTAATAATTGAGGATTATGACTGTTTTTGCGCAGAGGAGACATTTTAAATCGCGCTATCTACAAAGAATGAGGGACGGTTATTATGGGAGAAAAATAATGTAGATAAAATCGCGAATTTCTATCGTAGGAGACAAAGGTTTACTTAAAATTTTTGAATTTCTACGGGATATTTCACCTATAGAATCTATGCTGACTTATATTGTCCGTCCAATAACTATAGCTCTTATCTGGATATACCAATACAGCATTTTAATTATGTAGGCAATGACTCGCTGATGAAAAAATGATAATTTGAATAAAATCGCTAGAAATGTCGGCAATTTTAATTGTCGATGATTCTTTTTCATAGGATTCCAAAAGAAGACAAAAACAAGTTTGGTGCTAATCAAGCCTCACCGACACTAACCTCGTTTCTGTGACGTTCGCGTAGATTATAATTATCCACGACAAGAATATAATTTTTGTTGAGAACAGATTGAGCAGTCTAACATTTGTACAATCTTCAGACGACAATTTTTTTATCAGGTACTACTCAATATACGTGGCATTTTATTTGGTCGGGGTAAATACAACGCCCTTATTATTGTGCAAATCTTGGCAGAATGTAACATAACATGGGGTGATTGCCCGGCGAAATGTTTACACAGGTTTTTCTAATTCATAATTCATTTGTGTTGATTAATCAAGTTTTTCATATCATTTATATTGTCTATAAGTTACTTGTGTGCATAATCGACTTTGTTTTAACTTAAGTTTTTTACATAATCTCCACTGTGATTTATAATGTTTTCGATATATCACTATAATATATTTTATACGTTTTTTTCATGAATTCTTGACTTTTTTAGTAAGGTTGTTCTACTAATCACATATTTCTATTATAGTAGTTTTCACATTATATTCCAGTGGTGGGTTTACAATACTAAAGAAATTTTCATACATCTTACTGAATATTAGCAGTAGAGTCTGTTGTTCAGAAAAATCAAAACTTTTTATATCGTTATATTATTCATTAAATCGACTTTTTCTCATCAAAGTTTCTCATATATCTTACTTTTTAATATAGCTTTTTTGGTGCATTGATCCATTTATTATAGCTTATTTCATAAGTCAGCGTTGTTAACTTTTATAAGTTTTTCGATAATAACATATTTTATCATAAAATGGTTTTTTCATAAAGTCACTTTCTGTGATAAGTTATATTTTTCAGTGAAATTAAACTATATTTTTATAAGAATGTATTTCATAACGTACAAACTTAATCTTTATAAGTTTTTCATAAGTGCGAAACAATATTCTTCGTGTGGAGGAGTTGGTTGTCATAGATCACATTTCGTTTATAATGGTTTTTTTCACATAATCAGGATAATGTTATTTAATAAGATTTTCATTAATTCACTGTCTTAATAAGTTGTTTCCATAATCACTTTGTTTAGAGAGTTAATATTGGACGTCATAATCACTCTTTGTTTTTATATAGATTTTTCTCATAATATACTATCTCTTTTATAAGTTTTATTTCGTTATTCTATAATCTACTATATGATATAGTCTGTTTTCATATAATAATCATTTTTATAAGTTGTGTTCAGATAATATCAGCATATATTTTCTTATAAATATTATCTAATAATATCTTCTTTTATAAGGTTTTTTCATAATGAAAAAAAAGTTTTATTTTATTTATTGTTTCATATCACTTTTGCTTTTAAAGTAAGTTTTACATAATCACTTTTCTTATTATATTAAGTTGTCTTCATAGTTTATCCACTTAATTTTTGAGTAAGTTTTTCCTCCTTATTCAGTGTGTGTAGAGTAAGTTTGTTGATAATCACCAATTTTATAAGTTTTTCATAATCATATTTTTAATAAGTTTTTCATAATCACTTTTTTTATAAGTTTTTCATAATCATACTTTTGTTATAGTTTTTTCCTAATCACTTTTTTATAAGTTTTTTTCATAATCACTTTTTATAAGTTTTTCATAATCATTTTTATAAGTTTTTCATAATCACTTTTTTTAAATAAGGTTTCTTTTTTTCCCCAATAAAAATCCAACTTTTTTTGGGTCGTTTTATATTTTGCTATAAGTTTTTCACTTGATAATCTATTCTTTGCTCTTTTAACTAGAGTTTTTCATATCACTTATCATTAAAGTTTTTTGATTTTCATACAATACCTTCATTCTGTATTTATTAGTTAATTCTATAATCTACCTTAATTTAAATTTTTTCCATAATCAATTTTATTGTATAAGTTGTTTACATAAATCAACATTTTTATAAGATTTTATCATCCATCCATTTTATTAAGGTGATTTTAATCATACACTTAAATTTATAATAAAAAGATCTGTTCACATAATTCGTGGTGTGTATATGACGTTTTTCATAATTAAATTGTATCTATACAGTTCTTTCAAATACACTTTTTTTTATTAAAGTTTTTTTACACATGAATAATCTCTGTATTAATTTATATAGTTTTCTGTACTATATTATGCAGTAGTTTCTTATAAGTTCTTTCTTATAATCTTTTTATAATAAGTTTTATATCAAATAGAATCAATTTTTAAATTTATAAGTTCTTTTTTCATATCACGGTTTATTTTATAAGTTTTTCAATAAATCACTAGATTCCTTTTTTAAGTTTTTCATAATACTTTTTTATAAGTTTTATCATAATACTTTATTTATTAGAGTTATATTCTATTATCATCAATATAATGGTATAGTAAGTCGTTTCTCCATAAATAAGCATGTTTTTTTTATTATTTTTCTCACAATAATCAACTTCTTAATCTTGTATAAAGTCTCTTATTCAATTAACATATTTCTGTATTAATGTTGGTTATTCAATAAGTACATTTTTTACTCAAAGCTTATTTCCATTAAATTATAAAAGACAGTCAAGAAAAACTTGCGAGTTTCTTGGCCTCATTTTGGAGTCTCTTTCATAGACAAAGAAATGTTCACTGTTGACTTCTGCGAAGAAAATTGAATTATTTTTTTGTGCACGATAAAAAAAATAGATCTAAAAAGAAAAAAGTTTTCCTAGGAAGACCGGCTACATAAGAATTATATAAACTAAATCTGATTATATCGGGGAGCAACTGCCGACTAAGTCTTTAATAACAGCTGGATGCATTACCTACCTTTTGATTTTGAATATTATAAGAACTGCATAACTTAATCAACTCAGACGATTTTGGGGTAATTCGCTAAAGTAGGGAAGCTCCCAATAAAAGTTTTTGTCCATGAAAATGTCAATAAAATGACCAAACTAGAGAAAAACAGCTTTTTTTTAGCTAAATTGAGTTCCAAATTGCGTTATTATGTCTGCTTCAAAAAGATGAGCTAAACCAATTGGATGATGTTTGTTAATTTGAGCACTAAAACTTCAAAATGTCGCGCTTGAGGAACAACTTTAGTCAATGTCTCATTGCTTGTTTGAGCACATTCGAAAAAACATCGAGGACATTTTTTTTTCGAAATTTTGGTTGGAAAAATCATGTTGTCAAGTATGAATGGAACATTAAAGAGGTTTCCCTGCGATCCTATAATAATAATTGAGACACGCAACAGGATATAGATCATTACTAAACTTCTTGGTCTTAATAATGTTTATGCAAACGGAGTATAAATAAATAATCTTTTAAGCTTATAATCTGTGATTATTTTAGTTGAAGAGAATCGAAGTTATCACATATTAAGGTTTACATAAGCGAAGAAGATGACCTCGTAATTTAAGAAATTCAAAAAAAACAATTTCGATAAAAAGTGTACAATTCAATTAAGAGATAGATAAAAAATTAGGATCTTTTGCAATCGAAAATATTACGAAATATATGCGTAGGCGGAGAAGAATTGTACACTTTGCAATAATAAATGAGACAGAGAGACTATCAGTGAACCGAAACTCCCGGCTTAGACTAATCAAAAGATCTAGACATCACGTTTTATGCTTATTCAAATCGATCAAGATTTTAAGGCCGAGGGTACAATACAAATTTGGAACAGAACTATAAATAAGAAAATGAGAGAATTGGCTAATAATTACAAGCATTGCATCTCAGAGACTTCTCATGCAACAAGACACTACTCACACAGCGGCACAAAAGCGTCTCATACTACCATAAAGTCGATTAAAGCAGTAGAGAGGATCACTGGGAAGTCCTTTTTTCGAGAGGCAATCCTCAACAATAAGAACAGCCCAATGAAAAAAAAGACTTAAGAGATGATCAATCTGCCTTATCCATTTTCGTATTATCTTAGCA
This sequence comes from Oikopleura vanhoeffeni, assembly GCA_004367855.1. Lineage (NCBI taxonomy): Eukaryota > Metazoa > Chordata > Appendicularia > Copelata > Oikopleuridae > Oikopleura > Oikopleura vanhoeffeni. Next base: position 41,478 of record SCLH01001549.1, on the reverse strand, counting down.
ACCTTTAAGGGTAGACGCTTGGCGACGGCTCAATTTAATTACGAAAATAGTGTGGTTTATGTTTCTGTGCTATTATCGTAGCTGAACAAAGAAATGTGAATCAGTCATTAAAAATTTTATCTATTAGGACGATTGAGTTCAAATCTTTTATTTTATAATTTTAATAATTATCGAAAAAAGTCAAAGCATTATGAAAATTTTAAGCATATTTTTCGATCCAAAATTCTTTTCTGATTTTAATTTAATGTCTTGTGAATAAACGACAAAAATAGCCATTTTAACTTTTTCATGCATGTTTCATATTTTTACTGCTGTTTGAAAAATTATGAATGTTTTTGTATTTTGTTGTCGACTTTTAGAAATTATGAAAATTTGCGCAATCAAGTCCAAAAATTTAATTAGTAGTTTTTGAAATTCTTGTAAAAACTCAGCGGCGAATCACTGTGAAATTTTCTGGTTCTATTTCGGTTCCGTATTTCAACCGATGCAGGTCAAGTGAATATCGTTTCGTGAACTGTTCTATGAATATACAAACAACTTCTTGAAGAAGCGTTTGTGCCATTATTGCACGAACAATAAAAAATTTTATTTTCCTCAAAAATTTCAATTAAATTTCGGGTGTTATGGCTACTTTTATTTATGAAGTCAGGACATTTTCATATTTAATCGCAATTGAAGTCAATTTTTTTAAAAAAGCTGTTTTTATCCTTTTCATGGAAAAAACTTCATATTAGGAAATTTCTCATGTGGATTAATTATTCCTCCACTAATAGTGCATACACGACAATGTCTGAAGTTTAATTATTATGCCTTTTCAAAAAAAATTTTCACATCGGGTCAAGTTGGAAATGGAGTCAAATGAAGTGGTTTTTTGATGTTTTACAGATACTTAAGTATGTAAAATTAAAAAATATTTGCAGTATGGACACTTCCTTTAGATCAAATAATAGAAAATTTTCAGATTTTTTTCCTTTAAATGCTCCGAAAAATGTATCAATTGCACATGCTGCTCACCCTTAAGATTTGTACGGTGTATTAAAACGTGATACTATAACCTTGAATAAAATACATTTCAAATCGAGAATCTAAGTTAAGAAAGATTAAATAAAACAGATACTTTTTTAAATTGTTGAAAAAGTTCGTTATCAAATAGATCGTTATACAAAAAAAAAATACAATTTTTACGGCCAAAATAGCAAAAAGACACCTTTGAACTATTTATGAAGAGCATTTACTGGTGAAAAAACGAACTACATGTTTTTTATAAATATCGCTCTGAAAAATTACTTGATTCAAATAAGGTGAGAAAATATCGTTTACTGGCAATCGGAACAAATCGGAAAAACGTCATGTTTTCCGTAAAGCGAAAGAACATTTTAGTCTAAGCGACAAATGAAAAATATTAACGGCATAAAGGTTTGGCCAAATATTTAAATGTTTGAAAGCGGAGATTTTTTAATTTACCTCATATGATATCGATTTTTTATTATCAAGCCTGTCTCTACAATTCTGTGCAACATTTCCACATTGAACACGTTTTTACAATTATTCCAGATGCGGCATCGACGTTTCGCAAGAGCAATCGTCATCTATCTCTAGATTTGAGGGTAATCTATAAAAACTAGAGACGCGTATTCCCCACGCTAGAACGGATCCTCAAAGTGGGTAGTACCATTACACAATCTAACTTTAAAGTCTCAATAGTAGTGACATGTAATAAATCTAAATCCTTATTACGAATTTCTGTTTAATTATTATTTATATTGAGATCTCAATTGAGACTAGGCAATAAATTCGGATAAGAAAATTTTCTTGACGAAACTTTTTCACAATAAATAATTTTGACGAAAAAAATATTATGAAAAGATTTTAAAAACTGCGTAAGAATTAACGGAGAACAGTAGTAATATTATGCTTGTATGCAAGACAAGTGTTGATGAATTTAAAGATAAAAAAAAATTCCATGTTGAAATAGGTGTCAACTTTAGAAAGTGCCAAAAATTATTTAAATTTAATTGTCAGCCCATTCGCCATGACGAATTTACGAATTTTACGAATGACATTTTATTCATGTGGAATCGATACGGCTTCGGCAATTTAGATGTTTTTTCCTAGGTGGCGCTTAAATGAAAAGATGATCTTTTTTTTTTATTTCACACATTCATGATATTTGCGATTAGCGCACTGGAAAAAAATCATTACGGCCCGAACGTGATCCCACGCGAAAAAATGATCATTCGTGATATGTAAAAATTGGGCATGACGAAGGTGAACAAAAAATTTTAAGATAATTTGGCACTTTTCTAGAGTTGGCCGCCTATCAAACATGGAAATATATTTTTTTTAATCTAAAGATTATAAAAACCTTGCTTTGCATACGCAGTAACATGAAGATACTACTCGTTCTGTTAATTCTTGAGGACGCAGTTTCAAAAGGTCCAGATTGCTCGAACTTTATACGAGAAATTTGTAATATGTTTTTTTTGTGATTCAAGAATTTTTTTAAAAAACTGTAATTTGAGCTCGAAGGTGGCACATTCAAGGAAATCAACAAAAAAGTTCTATAAACGAGTACATTGGGGTTGAAGGATTCAGTGGTTTTATAGGAACCGACTTTCAAGTTTACTGGTTAATTTCGGTATTATCGGACATCAAGTTATAGACAAAAAAAATGTTCAGAGTTATCTTGGCTTGGGTGGAGATAATCCTGAGAAAAGCTACATAGAGGCGTTTTTAAATATCTAATTTTTTCTTTCAGAAGAACACTCACTATAAAGCACATAGAAATATGAGTGGGTTATGATTTACAGATAGAAGAATATTGAAAGAATTGACCAACAAGAGCACGATAGATGGGATCAATCTTATAGATGGAAATGTTCAAACCACTTTGAGGAATACTTCAAGTTGCATTGACAAAAAGTTAAAATTTATCCATCGAAACTCCGTATTATCAACGAAAGTTGATTTTTCATGAGAAGCCATCTTTTAAAACCTGAAAGTTATTAATTTGATGAGACAAACAAATTATCCAAGTTCGATCTGAATCTAAAACGGGTAATTATTGATGGAATTACCATTGATTATTTGACAAACGTGTTAACCGATAGGAACTGACTTTTGCAAAAAGGGTGGCCTTGAATCGGAAGGAAATTTTGTTGTTACTGCGAGAGATAAAACACGATATTACAATTGGAAAGAGCTCATAGGTAAGGTCATAGATTCGGGGCTCCCTGGTTTTAACTAGATTTAGGGTACGACGAGCTGTACTCGAGACTCATAAGTGATAGGAAGCTATTTTAGTTGCATGTCATTTCGTGGCTGTTTGCTTCAGAAATAAAAAAAACAAAAATTCATGTCAAAATTTTCAAAATTGTATATTTCAAGTTTATTTTCCTTAAGCATGTACTTTTGAAGTATAAGTGTTTGCTCTAATTTTTGTTGCAATAGATCCATGTAATTAGATCTTGAACATGCAAAAAATATAATATTCGAAAAAAAAATTCAAATATTTTTAGATCAAATTGGGGTAACCGACGGAGCTGTTTCTGAGATAAAGTGAGAGAAAGCTGATTTCTAGCTGCATGCTTATTTTTGTTAACGGTTTGCTTAAAAACTAAAAAAAATGAATTTCGATAAAAAAAATTTCCGCATTTGCATAATACGGAATTTTCTAAGTATTTTATTTTCAGGTAATTACTTTTTTCTCGTGAACTAGCATGGATTGACTATTTTACAACTATTTTTATGTGCAACTTACTGACAAAAATGTATAAAATATGATTTTTAACTCAAAAAAAAGTTTGAATTTTTCTCAAAAATCCTATTTTTTGACAATTTGAAGGTAATTAATACTTTGAGTGACTAAAAAGCTAATAGACAAAAAAATACTCTTTGTACCGCCTCGTTTGCACAACTTTAAAAAGTGCTTTTCTCAAAAAAAATCTGATATTGTCAGACTAAATAATGGTCACGAACAATGTTGCAAAAACACCCTTATTTTGGAATTTCCTCTACAATACAGAATTTGAAAATCAGGCTTGTACGGCGTTAAGTACAATAAAGTTATACTGAAAAAAAAGCAAATTTATGATGTCCAGGAGCTAGATAAATTACTTACCAAAAAATGGCAAAATCACTTTTTGACCGTATACGCGGTCGGTCATACAAAAAACTTTTGAGCACATTTTGAAAATTTAAACAAATATTCCTAGAATCCGCATTGAACTCATAGCGATTGCGGTTTAGCTCAGGACTAACTTTGAAAAATCAGTAAACCGTCAGTTACATTAAGGCTACGATGATAACTATGTGAAGGAAATTTTATTCTCTAAGTTTTTTTCTAGGAATCAACAAAAAATTTGCAATCTTATTAAACCCGGTGAGCAAGAACACCTGTTATAAGGTTTTGCAATTTAAAATATCTATATAGCAAAAAAACATCGTAGAATTGTCCTCCTTCGATAACATTATAAAAATTTGCAAGGATTCAAAAAATTGACTTATGTTTTTTTTGAATTTGTCAAATTTACGTGAGAGGTTTATTTATTGAGATTTTTTCCAATTTACTCTAAAAATTAAATGTCGCATTGCGTCAATACAATTGAAAATAGCCAGTTTTTAAGGAAAGTGATTTTGCCAGGTTGACACTCAAAAGATTAATTGGTATACAGGAACAGATATTTTTTTCAGAAAGTGATATTTCAAAATTTGATTTTAAGTATTTCACGAAAATATTTTAATTATAAAATATATTCGAGAATTAAATTTGTCCAAGAGTCACTTGATTAGTATAATCGACCCAGAAAATAATCATCAGAAGTGTACTAATCTGTTTTAAATAAGGAACTAACCATTTTATGAATTGTGATTTTTCATCAAAATTAAACCTATTTAAAATAATTTTGATTGATTATAATATTAAATCAATCAGAAAAAACGATGACATAGCAGATCTTGGTGCATCGATTCCAATACAAAAATATATTGTGAACACTGTGAGCTTGTATCACGCTGATACTGTGCCTTGCTCTATCAGTAATTTTCTAGAACAAAATCAAAATTCTAGAATATCAAATGTGGATGCAAAAATATCGTTTGAACCTTATGCAAAAATTGAACTCTAACTACCTTGGGCTTTCTGTAATACGCGCTTGAAAAGAGCCTTATAAAGGCTTCGGTGCCTTGGGGGAACTTTTTTTTCTGTGCTCACACGGTTAAGAAAACCAACAAAAATCGATATTTCGAAATACCGGCCTAACTGTTTAAATTTTTTCCCAGTTAACTGATTCAACCCCACTTTTTGGGAGTTCACTATTCACATGAAAAAAAGAAACATAAGCTTGTCCAAGAGACCAAGTCCGTAAAATGCCAAACTCTCTCCTGGGCTGAATTTTCATAATTATTTTATTCAGTCGCGGATTAAGTTCACATTTGGGGTGTGTCGGAAGACAAGAATATTCTTGGGATTTGGATTGGATCCATACCGAGATAGAGTTGATAAAAGTTTCAAAAGTGGATGGAATTTTCACTGATTTTGGTCCTAAAAAACCTAACATGAAATGACTGATTTGAGATAGCTCTAATTTCGTGCTTATTTTCGTAGTAAAATTCGGGTTATTTATTTGACGTCGACTACAGTATGATGACTTTAAAGGAAAGGCGTGGGCGAAAATGCTCAATGATCTAATAGGACACATAAACGGTCTCTACCTGTCTAATAGCCTTCACTGTACTTAAAAAAATCACCCTAGCTTTAATTTTTATTTTATAGCTGTTTTCATATATAATTCCTACAAGGACAATGTGACAAAATAAAGAACAATACGAGACAAGCAAATGTGAATATAAGATTTTGTATGAGAACTCAAATTTAACAGATTTATTGATAGATTGATATCATCCTTAGATGGTAAACTGGAGAGAGCCTTAGAGCGTAGAGAGAAGGGAATGAAAGAAGCGCGCTCTCTTAGATATCGCTTTCTTGATTTTAAGGTTGAATCGCATTAAATGAACATAAAAGTTTACATATACAAAATATAGTTCAGAAAATAGCTAATTTTTTGAATAATATTAAATCTTATTTTTAAGCTTTATAAGGATAAACTATGATCGTTTTAGCTTAAACTTTAGAGCTCTGTTTATAGTTTACTATTTTATATAGATTTTGGCTCCTTTTAAGCATAAACGAAAGTGTCGACGTGATTTATTCTAATATCGAAATCACTATAAGTCGTATCAGCTAAAATATTCATAAGTCGGTACAATTGTAAAGGGCGTTACTGTCGCTGGTTTGCTGAGGTCTTTGGGGCTTTGAAATCTCCAAATTGATTTTGGGGTGATATAAAGGTACTACCGACCAAATTATAAAAAATTTTCGATTTTTCACTCTTAGATCGTAATTTTTTTCAGAAATGAAAGTTAAAAATAGTTCTTTAATTAAAATATAGTGTGTTCGGGCTCTTTAGACCCTATATTCGTAAAAGAACGAAGCATAAGGAACAAAAAATCATATTTTTAGTTTAATTTTCAAATTGTACGAAGTTTCCTTAAGAATTTCTATTTTTCGTGATAGCTGTTTGCAAAATTTGAAGTAGATTCAAATATATCTAGAGGAATAGTTTTCGACGAAATGTTAAAACGGTGGGTTTTCGCATATCTAGGAATGAAAGCACTAAATTGAAAAAATCACGAAGTTTAGTTTCTAATTAGGTAAGCTTTTTTAGGTGGCCCCTCTCCAGCAAAAACGAGAGGCTATCAGAAAGCGTTTTTTGCATCGTGTAAGCCGACAAAATTTAACCGTGAATTGTTTTTGGAACTATGAGAGTTCTCTCATAACCGCAATTACCGGGTGTTTTCGGCGTTATGGAAACCGGATAAGGTGAATAACATTTTTAGGCATAAAATTGGAGAGGGGGGGGGCACTAAAAAAAAGCTTGTATAAATTCCAGTATGTTATTTCAGATTATTTAAAATAAAACTTAGGAGATAGATCTACCGTTTTGCTAGTCTCTGTCTTGCTTATGTGTCTGGGTGTATGCATTACAAATAAAAGTTTTGGCACATTTATACGCAAACTAATGGCTAGTTCACCAAATACTAACTTATTATTTTTCTAACAGCCCCTATGGTAGCTATTTTTAATAGAAAAAATCAATTCCAGCGACCAGTCCCCCTAAGGGTATCGTCGCTACCACATTTTCTGCATTATATTGTCATAAAATGCCCACATCAATTGTTTGTTTTTGACGCATAAAATAACTAACTGACAACAAAAAAATTTGAATTTGCCGTTTTTGATTTTTTTCTTAATTATTTCGATTTATTTCAATTAATTTGTTCAAAATAGTTTGTGTCAATTGTACACTAAACTTCAAAATATCGGGTTAACGTTTGCCAACTTCTCTTCTGTTCTCCGATTTTCTTTGAGTTCTTTCGAAAAATGGAAAAGCCACAAAAATTATTTTTTCTATTTCGTAAAGTTGAGTTCAGGTCGTAATGCAAAAAATCGCACTGTACAGTTTTTTTGTTTTGAACTAGGTAGGTATTGCAACTTTGAGCTCAAGTGCAATTTGAACTGGGAGGAGATAGATTTTTCAAGGCAATGTTCAAAAATCCGGTGGTTTTTGCGTGTTCAGAAAATTTAGCACTTATCAACAAAAACGCACTTTGTAAAGTTTTGAATAATAATACAGTTGAATTAATAAATTTAGGTTTTTCATAATAAAATCCTGGAGGAACTAGATTTCCGTTTTGCGTATTCCTTCGTTGTTTTCGCTTATATGTCACGGACTGTAAGCATACAAAAAAGTTTTTGGCACTATTCGTGGCGCAAGTGGCAGGCTAGTTCTACAAACTGGCTATTAATTATCTCCCGAGGCTGTTGGCTAGATAATTTGTACGAGATAATGTAAGATGAAGAACACATAGCCCTTAAATGGTTGTTTTTGAGAATTTAACTGCTGTGTCAAGAGACATAAATATATTGTTTTTAACATCAATCTTTACGACATGCACTTATAGAGGAGCAAAATGGGTACTAGCATTTTTTGAACTGAAGTTATATACGATACCGATATCTAAATGGGTTCTCCTAACCTGAAAATATGTTGCTGTTTGCACGTCAGTGACGCAGACTAACTGCGAAGGATAATATTTGTCTTTACTAAAAGAATGGTAAACAAACCTGATTCTGTAGGCTAGAAAATCCCCTATTATATAGAATAGAATTTAAAAACTTAAAATATATACTATACTGCAGATTGATCCGCGACTCGCACAGATTGCGTGGGCGAGCTATTCACAATGGGCAAGTCGAGCCCATTGCTGAATTTTCCCATGTGCGGGGTATACTATTCTTTTTGATAGATCGTCCGTTAAAGGGATTCCCTTTATTCTTGCTTAGATCTAGCGACTACTGCCTTTTAACGTTGATGTATCTAAAAACGGTTGTGGTAGCTTCTTAGCAAAGTGTAATAAAGGGGATATATATAACTAGTATAATAATGTATTTACAATAAATTAAATATACTCACTTTTACTTATAAATGCCTACTTAAATTATGATTATAAATCAATACTTAACTTAATATAAACTGTTCATTCTTCCGGTCACAGAAAGTATTTTATTTATCTTACAATAAACAGACGTTATATCAGATGTGAACCTAGAACAGTTTCAGATGCATCAGACTAGAATTGGTGGCTAGAAAATTTCTCATGCGTTTTTAGATTCTACGGAGTAAAATGCAAAAAAGAAAAATAAGCAGAAAATTGAGTTCCGAAACAAATATACAGATTGAATACCTATCGAAAGGAGGAGCTTTATTAGTAAGGGATGCACTTGCTTTCGATTAATTTTATGACCATGATTTAAAACTGACATTTGTTTAGCGTTGACCCGAGCGTATAAGGACCAAGACGATCGGATTTCTCTCAGGAGGAAACTCCCTAAAAGGGGGTAGAGCGTATTGGATGGTACAGGGAGTGTTTCACGGATGATTCTTTGAAAGAAAAAAAAGCATGTGAAAATATGTTATTATATTTTTATCTGATAAATGAAAAGTGGTCCATTACTTGCAGAACGTTATTTATTATATATTTTATAGCGGGTGTATAGCAACCTGGACGTGAGTGCTTATTTTCTCGGTAAGACAAGAGAGATGAATAAAACATTCTAGAAGTGTATGATTGCGTATCTCTGGAAGACGTTTTGAATATATTTTTAAGATAAGTAGCATGTTAACCAACCGTAAGATGAGGTTAACCGGAGCCCAAAATTTCTTGAAAAAGCTGTATTTTTGTTTTCGTCTATTTAGAGAAATGTTCAAACTTGACATTATCCTGACGAAATTCAAGAGGCGGAAAAAAAGGATTGTGTCCTTTTGTAATTTCTAAAACTAAAGGGTATAAGCTGGAAAAAGGATGTTTTTGTATTCTACTGCCCGAAAGTGTATTTTTTTTTCAAGTACAGAAACTATTTTCGTCACTTATTTTTTCGTAATAATTGTTAATCATGAAACTGTTTGTGTGATTTAAAGATTGTATTTCGCTTACTTCCGTTTCAGAGGAAGAAGTTGAAAAATTTATTGACATCCAATATTCAATCAAGTGTTTATTTTAAGACCAAACGATAGTAAGTTGAATTTTGAACGGTGATTAGTAAATTATGACAGATAAACGTTCGGAGCGCTAGAGCGAAAGAATTATTTATTCGAACTACGAGAAGAAATTTTTAAATATTTTTGCCGAATTTGATAATTTTACGAATTTTTATGAGTGTTAATGAACAAATAAAAGCACTGTTGAGTTAAAAATAAGATCACCTCTAGCGTCGTATTTGTTCAAAAGATACGAGTTGCCTATTAGAATCATATAAAATAAGCTTGTTTAATTTATGAAAAAATTATCCAAGAATGGCTATTTTCAATTTTAATTTTTTAATTATAATTAAATATCTACTGGAGATAAAAATTCTAAAATCCAGTCAAAATAATTTCGTAACAAAAGATAGGCTGCTAAGAACCCTATTATCTGTAAAAATATAAAACATTATTATCATGAACCTCCATTTCAATTTGCCGATGATGGAATTTTTTTTTAAAGCGATATTTAAAACTTTAGAACAATTTCGGTGACATGCACTCATATTAGGGGAGAATCATTATCAATCCAGAAATTTCTCAATATGGAAGTTTTTTTCCATAAAATGGCATAGAAACAGCTTTTTAGAAAAAAAAATTGACCTTAATTGAGTAAATATGAAAATCCTGATTAAAAAGTAAGCCTTAACACCTCAATTTTATATTAATTTTTGAGAATAATAAAATTTTTCATAAATTGTTGTGCCAAATGCACAAACGGTTCACAAGCTATGTGTAAATTTTATCAGTAGTAGAACATATTCACGTTGACCTTCCATCGTTGAAAAACGGAAATCAAATAAGATACAGAAAATACAAACTGATTTCGTTACCTGATTTTTTAAGAAGAATTCAAAAAGCATCGATAAAAATTTTGGACTTGCATTGCAAATTTCATAATATTCTAAAAAAGTCGACAAAAATGACAATTAATTTATGATTTTTAAACAGCATTCAAAAAATGTAACATGCAAGAAAAAGTTAAAGTGGCTATTTTTTTTTTCACAATTTAGAAAAAAAAAATTGGTGAAAAATGGTGAAATTTTAATAATTTTGAATTTTTGAAAATTTTACGAATTCAAAAATAAAAGTTCGAACTCAAATTTTCCTAAAATAGATAAAAACAGTTTCAAATGATAGCTGATATCACATTTAATTCTGTGTCAGCTAACGATAATAGCACAAAAAAATAACAACTATTAGTGCGTAATAGATTGACGCATCTTCAACATGCTGCTACCCCTAAAGGCACTCTACTTCGCCTTATTAAAAATACTCGAAACTTTGTTCAATTTTGTTATTGCTGCTTGAGTCGATAAAACTAGTTGAAAGGAGAATTGTATCGTATTGAATCCTAGAAGATTAATCCAGGATTAATTTATCCTACATTTATTACGGGAAATGATTAAAGGCGGAGAAAATTTTTGAGTCGGAATTAGTATTTGTAAATATGGATACTCGGATTGGCAAGCGTCAAAACCGCGCTGAACCATTCTTCTGAGATACAAAAAAACGTGCTAGCCTAATTAGGCTGCCTAAGAGGACAATGCGGGGATACTGTTTCGTCACATTAAATAAAAATTGGTATAATTTTTAATATGGGTTCTATTACATTTTTTAAATTCAACAGTAATGAAACGTATTTGGATATAATATGTTTTGTGTTTTACAATCAGAAGGTTTTATGGTTTTTATTTACTATGGAGAATTTAAAATACGAATGGTGACACACTTAATGGTCTGTATCACAACTCAGATGAAATCCCGGAGATAATATATGTGGAACGTTTTTTCTTTTCCCCGAAAAAACAAGAAAGGGTCCATATTGAAAAGAATGACGATATTTCCGCCATGTTTTTATTCATTAAGAATGGATTACCGTACAGCGGGAGCATCGAATATCAGCTAGTTTAGGGAAGCAGGATGTGGCATACTGGCGTTAATTAACTATTACGAAGGAATAATTACCTTGTTTATTTTTTGTGCTTGTTAATCGTTAGCTAACACACTAGAATGTGTATACACTTCATAATCTTTAATCATTTATTATTAAGAACGATTTGATTCAACTTTATTTTATAATTCGTAAATTTCGAAAAATTTAAAGCATTATTGAAATTTCAACATTTTTCGCCAAAATTTCTGATTTTTTAAATCTTGATAAACGAAAAAAATAGCCACTTAAACTTTTTTCATGAGCATACTTTCTGACTGCTGTTTAAAAATCATGAATGTTTTTTGTCATTGTTGTCGATGCTTTAGAAATTATATGAAAATTTCCGCAAGATCAAGTCCAAAATTTATATTAGATAGTTTGATCTCTTGTAAAATCAGTCCGAATATTGTGAATTTTTCTGTATTATTGTGTTTCCGTTTTCAAACCGATGCAAGGGTCAGAGTGAATATCGTTTCTGAACTTCTGAAGAATCTTACAAATTGAAGCGACACGTTTGTGCATTGGCACGCAATTTATGAAAATTTATATTTCCTTAAGCAATTCATTAAATTGCGGGTTGTTATAGGCTACTTTTTTGAAAGTCCAGACATTTTTCAATATTTAATCGCAATTGGAGGTCAATTTCTTTTCAAAAGCTGTTTTATCCATTTTTCATGGAAAAAAACTTCCATATTAGGAATTTCATGGGTAATATTCCCCACTAATTAGTGCATAACACCCGAAATTTGACAGTTTAAATATCGCCTTTCAAAAAAATTCTCAACTCGGTCAAGTTGGAAATGGAGTCATAATGAAAGTGTTTTGATGTTTACAAGATATTAGTATGGTAAAAAAGTTTTAAAATATAACGATTTTTTGTGCAAGTATCGGACACTTTTCCTTCAGTAAAAAATAATATAAGATAATTTTCACATTTTTTATTTGTTTCAAAATCGATCCGAAATTAAATGTACCGAATCTGCACATTGCTGCTACCCCTTAAACGAGTGACCACATATTAAACAATGAGTTTTTGAGAATTTCTGACTAAGAAGGGTTAAGCTCACCTACTATTTCACAATGTGCAACAA
>SCLH01001549.1:0-28789 GCA_004367855.1 Oikopleura vanhoeffeni | reverse complement strand
TGAAAATCGACACGATCTCTTAAGAAGGTAGTGGCCACCATACGCATTCTCATCCAAAAAACGTGATGTAAAGATATGAGTTCAAAACGGTCGATGATAAGGTTATATTTATGAAAGAAGATATTGTCACTGGTACTCAAGTCATAGAGAATAACATGCTGAGACAACAGAACGCCCACCATGGTCGATTTCGTTCACTCAGTCTAGTAACATGATTGAGGGATCTCATTGTGTATTAAAAAGTCTCGAGATACTATACATGCTAAAGGGTATTCAGTTCTACGATTTTATGCAGTTTGACGCTCATGACCGCACGGTGCTTTTTTTGAGGCGTGAATCGTAAACATTTAAAATTCCTATGATGGATAAAAATAAACAAATAGCGCAAAGAATCAGCTGCGAAATACAAAAAATTTCCCGAGAAATTTTTTGAAATACCTTGCTTGTGATTGGCTACGTTTTTTACCGCCGTCTCGGCAGTAATCTGACAAAATAATTGCACGGCGGGGTGATCCCAAGTAAAAATTTGACTTACGTAGAAAAAATGAACTAAAAAAATTAAAAATTTGCCACTTAAAATGATAAAATAACTTGTGTGACGGTCATTGTTACGTAATAAAATTTAACCTCTTGTGTACTTCAAATTTCATTTTTATTTGAATAGCAAACATAACAATTTAACCGAAATTTTGAGCCAAAGTATAAGTTGGACAAGTTTTTAGGGTTGAATTTTACGGAAAAATTCTTAATGATGTTTTCAATTGAGTTCTCATCACTTCCCGGTTTGACCGAAGTGATTTTAAAGGGACTTTATAAAATCAGTTATATAATACTTAGGGGCGATTTCATGGCTCAAATAACGTGAAAAAATTTTTGGTGATAATTTTCGATTGACTCATTTCACTTCCGAGTTTGACCGATGTGAACGTAAAATCTTTTATTTTTAGCAAGTATCTTGTATTGAGGATGTGAATAACAGGGTAAAAAAATTGAAAAAAATTTTGATAATATTTTCGATGACACATCACTTCCGTTGACGGAGTTAAACACAAAAATAATTAAAAAACTTGCACGAGCGTGTTTCAGAACACGGACCCAATAATATTCGGGATGTCATTTTGGCCGGCGGAATATCGGACAGACCCCCGATAGTTCCCCTTATTTCATTTCAAGAATTTGTGTGAGTCTTAGAGATTCCTAATCAGACCGGGAAATGCATGGTAATTTGGACTGCGAATTTTTGTGTATTAATGCAGTTTAAAACAGTACTGGAACAAGATAATGATATTACAATATACTTACTTAATTTTTTTTGAGTTATTTTCCCTGACAAAAAATACTACCAGGGAAAGTATATCTTCTGATGAAAATGACCGAATAAATGTTACGACTCTCTCCGGTTTAAACGGAAGTGGAATGCGACTCATGCAATAAATATCATTCTCAAAGTTAAAAGATATTTAACCCAATTCAATAGTTCACGTTTCGCAGTCTAGATACGTTATCATTGAGTTTTAGTTGTATAAAAGTTGGACAAATGAATCTGTTGAAGTCAACCAAAGGGAGTTAAAATCGAAAAAACTGAAAATATCCTCAATTTATGACTCATAGTGAACCTACATCACTTAAAAAACTGGAAAATATTATTAGCGAATTATGAACGCGATATAGAAAAAAGATTATGCCTTTGTTAAATATCAACTGCTTAGAACATTTGCAAGCATCCGTGCTGATCTAAGGCAACCAAGAAACCGTCAATATGCTTCAATGTTCGAGAGATTAATTAATCACGCAGACCCAGTGGATTTAGAAAGATACAATCCTCGATGCAAACATTATTATTTTGCGATAGTCGGATCATCTATGCCCGCATATATTTGATATTCTTGATCATCATAGGAAAAGGTTATAAATGCTCTTACGATTCACACACTCAAAAAAAGCACCGGTCAATGAGGCGTAAGCCCAAGCTTTCTCTATCAAAGTAGTCGTTCCCCAGCCTTTTTGTCTCGAGCTCATAAAAATAAAGTACTGGGACTATTAACAGGACGAATGTTTTTCACTGACCCTGGATAAAACCAGCAAGTATAATTGAGTTTAAAATGCACGGGTGTATGAGGGCGTGACAAATAAATTAGGAGACGATAGACTCTAAATACATATTGTTGAACGAATGAGTACATGCTTTAATAACACCCTATTATAGAGATTTTTTTTAGGTTCTTAGATAATATTTTCAGAAACAGTCGCGAGTCTCAAAGAGCGGAATGCCATAAAAGAGTAGTATATACCAACGGACAGGGTGTGAGATAATTGAGCATATATACAGCAAAATCAATTTTTGTCAGTTTACCGCGCGAAATATTTGGCTAAACAATTCTCGTCACCGCAAAGAATTTTAAATATTACTCCCAGGATTTTTTTCATTTACATTATATTAATTATTTTAATTGCACAACCAAGCTATAGTTTAAGAAAAAATAATTATAACCTGAGAAGAATCAGGATTATATCAATGAACCAGAAGAATACTAGACTTTCACATGAAGTCGTTTCTGAAACTCTGGGACAAAAATCTAAAAGCTTTCGTAGGCGCAGTTGACCTATAGTATTGCAGACCTCCTGCAGTGTGAATGGGTTAAGCACAAATTAAAAAGTTCACATATTATAAAGGAAGAAAGTAGGATATATTGCGCGAGCTGCGGCAAGTAAGCGTTGCTGACACACTAGACGCAAAGTTGAAAATTAGTTTATTTTCATTGGTAGCATGAAGATATCTAAAGATGCATTACATATCATAAAGTGCGACGTCATCACATAAAACGCTGATGTATGAAGAAATGAAATATTAAGGGGATAGGCTTCTATTAGGTATGATTGTATAGAGACGACCTACTGAAATATCATTTCGTAGCCTGGTCGTTGACAGTAGCAGCTCGCGTGAAAATAGTCTGAACAACTTCTTCTAATGCAGAGTCTGTTCTATGGTGCTTGTGAGAAAATCGAAATCTTTCTGACTACTCGCGCTTCCTCAGAAACTTAACTTAAAAAGGTTTTGGAAACAGAAATCAAGTTATCGAGATCACCAAATTCTTAATGGCGTGTGCACCAGAAAGATGGACACATGAAACGGTGTAGACTTACCGCAACGGTATAATTCTTCACCGAAAAAATGTAAGGAACCTATAGTACACAGTGTACACAAAACGTGCATAATCTTTCTGATCTTGAGAATCGACGTGGTAAACGACTCTAATATTCTCTCTAGTCAGCACACTGAAAAATATCACCTCGCTACTACTCATAAAAAAATAGTTTATATTTTTTTGGCAATTTCGATTTTCCCCGTTTTTGAGCCGCTTATTTTCCAATCGAAATATAGATATATATCAAAGCCTAAAATTTAGGTTTTGCATGTGAATCGACCTCTTTGAAGAGAAATAGTAGGTTAAATCATAAATAATATATTGAGAATCAGTGGTATGACGAGCGGTTTGGTCTTTGTGTTTAATATGCTACTCAAAAATGTTATTTTTGAAAAATTGGGGACACATAAGTGTTTGTAACAGGCCTGATTTTCAGGCCAAAATAACCGCCTATTTTGCTCGATTTCAAGCCGCTGTGAGATTTTTTCGAAAATCTTTTGAGATCAGTCTTGTGGAATTATAAATTTGTCATTTAAACATATAAAGGTTGATATCTAAAAACTCAGGGAGGAGATAGACTTTAAATTTATAAGGAAAATTTTGAACGTCATTTCCCGGCGGAAGTACTATCAGTGCGATCAATTCGACCCTGACTCGGCCGTCCTATTGACGCAAATATTTCATTCTGTGGTTTAATCTGTTGCTAATTCACGTGAAACCGATTACAAAACTACGTTTCTGGGCAAATTTTGCGTTAACCTCCCATTAAGGCGAAATTGAAAAGACGGCTGGCCTTGAGTGTTATTTGTTTTAAAAACCTTTTTAAAAACAATTTGATTGAATTTGAATTTAACCTAGGAGAAGATGTTTCTACAGGCTGAGAGTTAAAGAATGATAAAATGAATCGCAGCATGGATTATGACTTTGTTAATATGAATTGCAAATGATAGGGAATTTTTTTCAGATTAGAACAGTAGGTCGCACAAATAAATAAATAACGTTATAAAGTATTCAGTCAGTTACGAAAAACTTTACAACAGCCGTATTATATGCTGCTGCATTGCAATCAGATGTATAGATTAATATTATTGACGATAGTGTCTACCCCACTATATCAAGATTAAAAATCGCAATAAACAGAGAACTTAGTTTGTTCATTAAACACGTTTGTATCGGCAAAAGAACAGCAAAAAATGGAGTGGCAAGTAACGTTATCCGACTGAGCAACACCAGAGGCGCTAAAGACACGAACAAAATAAAGAGCCTGCCAAAGCCGTAAGGATAAAATATATAAAAAACAAGCAATCAACACTTCTAAGCGCCGCGTCTGAATAACTAACTTTGAGTTACAGTAAATTGAACGAGTTATAGACCACAAAAGGCTCTGCAACATGCCGCTGCGGCGAATCTACAAACTGCACAAAAGTAATTCTTATTCTAAGATTGTGAGAATTTTACAAATGAAAGGTTATTCACACTCCAGCCAAATTGCAAATTCTAGAGATGAAAACTATAATGTTCACAGTTGAGCCAATCAAATTTTAATTTTAAAAATTCGCAGTCTAAAATAAATAAGCGTTTTTTTGTGCTGTAAAACTGATGAGATATTTGGACTTCTAAATCTGGCTTGCAAATTTATTCAAAATCTAAAAGCTCTACCTATAATTCCGAGTAATTATAGTTCGTCAGTCAATGATTTGGCAAACAATATTCATTATCCTGAGACCATTGCGAATCAGTCATATTATTATAATGATAAATTGACGAGTATCTCCTTTACACCCTTGCATTAATGCTGAGAGATGTGAGTTGAGGGGCATCCAAACAACTCCTCAGACTCCTTCTAGCACTCATGAGGCCGCCTTCTTCTTCTTTCAGCCACATCTCTTAAATTAATAAATGGTGATAAAGGGATATGCTATCAGCAATTTAAAAATATAAAATCTTTAATACAGGCTTAGTTTCAGCTGGTAATTCTTAATAATTTGATATCTATTACGGTTTCTTGCTGGGCCTTTCAAAGCCACTTTTTGCCAAAAATTTTTATTTATTGGTTATGAAAAACGAAATCCTATAAGTCTTAGATAGCTCAAACTGAGCACAAAATATCAGTGAATAATAAAATTTAAAATCATGGTCCGATCGGATCTTTTTGTTGTTTTATAGGAAGTTACTGGAATTGTTTAATTGTCACTTTTTGTTTAAAAAAAAATTGAGAGAATGGTCTGATTCGGACCATGTTTCCAAATTCACATTTTCTCTTTATTTTTGCTCAGTTTGAGCTATCTGAAAACTAATCAGAATAGAGTACTTTTTTAAAAGCCGGATTATATAAATTGAGCTAAAAAGTGGCTAAAACTCCCAGCAAAGTACCGTTAGTAATTATGTGAAACAATTAATGCTGAGAACTTGAACCGTGAGAAATTTACTTGCTAACATTGTTTAAACCATTTGTTAAAGTCTGGTAAGTGTTCAAGAAAAATACTGAGTAGGTTGGTTGAGTTATAGGAAAAGTAACCTTCAGAAAGCTTATTCAAAAAGGGTTTTTCCAACCGGTAATAAATAGTTCCAGCTCAATAAAAATTATCTTTACTGTATTATTTTTATGTGTAATCAGTTGAAATTGAATTTTTGTGTGTATTTTAAAAAAAAATATAAAACAGAATTGTTTTGGGTTATTCGCTAAATTTCATAAATAATACACTGATATAAAAGTTTGCTTAAAAAAATGTACCTCAAGTGATCATGTTTGTGGTTTTTACTCATCAAAAAATCTTTTAAATTGATTGTGTTAAATTTATACCTCTCAAGCAAAAATTTAATAAGGTCATTTTGATTGCCCTTTTGTAAAAATTTGTAACTGAGTTTTTTAACTCCAAGGATTTTTTCTGAATTTTTGATTTTTTTCAATAAAGTAGGTTTAGAAATTTTTATTTCAGATTTTCAACAAAAACTAGAAATTCATAAGTCGTTCCTAAGATTCGAAGAAGCGTTTCGGACCTTAATTCAGGCTTTGCGGTAAATTTGATGCACAAATTGAAATTTTTATATATTTTCAAGGAGGATAGGCTTTTGCGTGAGGGCTTCCAAATAAGCTTTGTGACCAGGGGCAAAATTTAATAAAAAAAGGCCGCTTGGCGATGCGCATTAATATTTGGAAGTTGAATTGCAAATAACAAGAAAAAAGTGATGAGGAATGAATTAGGTAGGCTTTTAAGTGTCTTTTAGGGACGCTTACTAAAAACCATTTCTGAGCGTAGGTTGAGGTATCAAATGCTCTGAATAGTACTGGCAACTCCTTTAGAGTTGTACTACGTATTTGGAAAAACATAATTATTTCGAAGCCAGGTTTCTCAAATACTTCACTCGGAAATGTGTCAAAAAAGCCCAATTATCAACGCCAATCCCTTAATATGATCGTTCTGAATTTTTGATTTATATTTGGAATTCTAGAAAATTATTTGAAGGGGGTGGAGTAGTGATTTTTTGAAATGAAAAATTTTGACCTTTTTTTTGTCAGTCACTTCAGTCAATTGAGTGATTTTATGATAAACATACTCAAGACAATCACTAAGACAACATTAGTAGGATTCGAACATGCGCTATAGAGATAGTAAACGTTTTTGAGATGGAGTTCCGTCGGGAAAAGGATATGTTAAAATTTTGAATGAAAAGTTTTTGAGATATTATGAACTTTTGATAATAATTTCAAAAACCCTGAAAGTAAAATTGCAAAACGTTTCCAAAACGTACATTTCAAGATTGTTACAGATTTTTCCTCTGAAGGATTTGCTTTTATTTCTATTTAAATAATTATGGTTTTTAAAATATAAACAAATTGAAAAATTTCATAACTGGTACAGCTTTTTAGTGATTTTGCCAGTTTAGGTACTTACTATTTTCCTATATTTAAAATTGATTTTTTTAGAATTTGCAATTTTGGATGCAAAAGTAAAACTTCCAGATTCCTTATGCTGCATAAGTTATGCATGATAAATTGAAACTTCAACTGCTGCTTTAAATTGTCCATGAATTTTATTCGTATCCCCTATTCACACTTTTGTGAATATCCCGGGCCGGGATTCCCGGCCCTGATTAGGAAACGTAGTGTGTTTTTAAGTAGTTGGGCCGGGATATTCACAAAAGTGTCAATAGGGGATATTTAGTGGCAAATCATTTTATCAAAAATGGAGAAAACTAATAAAAATAATTCCAAAACAATTGAGTTTCATCGCGAAAACTGATTAATTACCATGGTTAATAATCTCCGCAAAGCCGATTTATATATTTTTCTTGATTCAACCGTGAAATTTCTATGATTTCTAATGCAAATGATTTATGCCAAAGCAAGGATAGGCAGACCTACTTGAAAAAGCAGAGTGAGATACCACAAAAAAATATATTTTTTTATTCTGCAAAATGACCAAACTTGCACTATACTATAAGATAATGAAATGGAATTGAAAAAATACCACCTCAAAAGCATTTGTTTGATATAAATCACGACGAAATTTCTAAAAATTTCCTAAAAATTCACTTTCAGCTTTTGGAAACGAGCCATCCAAAGTTCTTAGATATCCGCAAATAACTATATTGAAACAAACAATCAGACCACTGGTATTATTTTCATATCCAAAACTTTCAACTCATAAAAGTTTTAAAAAAAGGGGAAAATAAACTTATTTGAAAAAAAATTTACAATTAAAAAAATGACTACATAGCAAAAATAAAAGAAAATCGGGCCGAATCTGACATTTTTCAAATTTTTTGTCAGAACGTACTGAAAACTAAAAAAATTGATTTCAAAGTATTCGGCATAAAATGAAAAAAAATAATAATTCGGCCTTATTCATGTGATGTTTCCTCAAAAATAATGTTAATTTTGAGCTATCTGATAACTTAATCAAATAAGTTACATGTTTATATTTGAATCATGCGAAATGCGAGAATTTGATTTGGTGACCACTTATATTAAAACTGATGTCATTGGCGTATATTAAGATCAGGATTATGATTGGCTATAAGTATCCCGCTTTTTTGTATCTATCAAATACTCCCGCTCCGAGGATCCTTTATTGTTAGAAATTTTCAAATACAAAATTTTATTAATTTTTTTTGGAAAATAAGCAAAGATTTCAATTTTAAGGTTTTTATAACATTATAAAGTTCCCTTAATCTTGACAATATGTTTCATCAAAGTCAAGCTCGTCTTAATTAAAAGCCTCATATGATAATCCTTTACGAAAAGCCAAAAAAAATTTAATAATATTTATCGCTTTATCTCTGAGTTTTTTTTTGTCTTCACCAAAATTTTTTTGAATTATATACGTTTTTGATGGAAATTTGAAGACTTTTTTTTTTTTGCTCCTCACTCAAAATTTGAAAAGAGGTGCTCTATAGAAATTTTTGAAAATATACATTTTTGATTATTTTTCCAATTGTCCTTATAGAGGACGGACCAAAATAAAAATCGTAGGTTTTGCCATATTTTCCCAAAATATCTCTTAATGAGGGTGTTCCTTATGGAAGATCACAGTACTAAATTGTTTTTGTACTGAACGTCATTGTTTTTTCGAAGGCTACAATTTAAATATAATTGAAAGAATTTTTGTATGAAAAAGAATACTTTAAAAAAAGAGTAGTTAATTTTTTTTATCACTCAATATACAGAATGGTTCTATTTTTCGACGATATTGTAGACGAAGAGTACCCACTTCTCCTAAACGGCGAAATGCAGTTCTAGATTTGCCAAATGGTGATTTTTTTACCGAAGACAATCAGAAGGAATCAAATTTAGATAGATTTGCGCGTACAGTCAGATTTAATACTTATTTGAATCCTCAAAGTGTAAAAGAAAATCATTTCGATTTTCAACCAGAATAAATCCAAAAACTTGAAAATAAGATTCAAATTGAGTAGTATTGCAATTTGGTTGAATAGAGGATGTATTGCCATACTAATCGTTGATTCATAAGACAAAAAATTATTTAACGGACTCAAAAATAACCAAAAATTTTATAATTAATTTTCATCAGGATGTGCGATTTTGTTTTAAAAATTCCCCAAAAAAAAGGATTTCTATTGTGTTTATGATTGATACGACAGTGAACTTTTCAAACTGTTTTCAAAATATTCAAATGACCTTGGGAAAAGGAATATTCATATTCGCTAAATTTTTTCAATCGAGCTCAGGAGCGCCTCTAGTCAAAATAAACTTAAAGTTGAAAAAGCAATCTAGCCAAGCGTTTGAATATCATATCTGATATGAATTTAAATATGTTATTCAAACGCTTGGCTAGATTGCTATTCCAACTTTATGTTTATTTTGACTAGAGGCGCTCCTGAGCTCGATTGAAAAAATTTAGCGGATATAAATATAGTTGAATATATATGAATATGTTATATAATATAACTCAGGTTGATAAGAAAGTGGGTTCCTCGCAGAATAGAAAGCCCGCGATTTAAAAAAAATTCAAAAAATCAAGGTTATCAGAAAAACTAATTTTCTATTTATTTGAACTTGGAAATATTGTTTCAAATAACTTGAGAAAAGATTAAAATTAATTTATCTTCAAATAATTCAATTATGGGTATGACTCATACCCAGGGGTAAAATGGTCTTCTGAACTAATAATTTTATTAACGTATGAAAATAAATACTGGGAGCAGAATTTTTCGAGAAAATTTTCGAACCGAAAATTTTTTTGTTGCAATTTTCCTTAAGTAAAATGGGATTTTAAAGTTTAAATTGGTGATTTGAGGCACTCAAATTGAGTGCCCGATAAAACACTATCAAGTGGCTTATAATGCCTTATTGAAAGCTTGGCATTTTGTAGCAAACCTTGGCAGCTTTAAGTAAGGATAATTCGTACAAAGTATGACTCTATAAATATTTAAGGTATCCCATACAAACTTTTAGCATTTCTTAAGTTGACCCTAAAAATAAAAATTTGATAAATTGGTAAAAAAATTATATCCTTCCAGTGGCGATAAAGAGCATTTTAGCTATTTCTGGTTATTTTGGAATTTAATCAAAAAGCGGTCGAAAAACCTATATTTCATGAAAAACACGACCTTGAAAATCGATTTGTGGCCGATCCTGACGTTTTTTGGGGAAAAAAAGTTCACTCCATTTTCCGGAAACATTTTTCACCACAATAAAGATATCAAAATATTTAATTAAATAAAGTCGATTTTCGCGAAAATCTGTAGATATTATCCTTAATTATAGGCCATTCAAACTTTTTATAAGAGCTTTTTGAATAGTTGAAAATTACGTTTTTGATATTTTGGTGAAGGGGAAGAATATTAAAGCTGTGGACAACCTTTTTTCTTCTGAGAGGCACTTTGGTTCGGTAAAGGATATAAATTTATATATACAAATTTTTTATATATCCTTGTTATATTCTAATTGATCCTAATTATATGATATATTTCATATATCTTACAGTATAGTATTTGTATAATAGCCTTAACCCTTGGAGGCTCCGGACTATTTTTAAAAACACCTGTAGATAAAAGACCAGAAATTGAAGGTTGCTTCTGAA
Organism: Oikopleura vanhoeffeni; assembly: GCA_004367855.1. Lineage (NCBI taxonomy): Eukaryota > Metazoa > Chordata > Appendicularia > Copelata > Oikopleuridae > Oikopleura > Oikopleura vanhoeffeni. Next base: position 18,096 of record SCLH01001549.1, on the reverse strand, counting down.
TGATTCACTTTTTAGGAAAAATTTTTCTGAAACTGCTGCATTTTGAATTTTTATTTAATAATCAGAAATAACTATTTTGAAAACTGACATAACGCAAAAAAGCCCCTCTAAAAGTTAAAGATATAAAATCTTTAACTCTTAGAGGGGCGTGATCAGTGATTGAAATGATTTTTTATTAGTTATCAGCGATTTGATTGGGTCAAAGGCTAAGCATTGGCGAGTTGGACGGGGCTTGATGCTGAACGCATGGGCAACGCGACTACGAGATGGTATTTTCTTGCAGCTGTTGAGCAGTATTCCCGCACGCATTTTCGGCGGGGCTTGCTGGTCGATAACTTCTTTTGGATCTTCGACTTCGTGAATGCTTCTTCGCGCATCCATTAGGTTAGTGACGTACTTACGTGGCTGACATCTTCTCTTGACTCTATCCTTATGCTATTTAAAACATTGCCAATTTTTTTAAGGCAGTTGATGTTACCTAAATTGAATATTAACAACTAATGAACATTTGTATGTTAATTAAAAACGAAGTAATTTAAATTCACTTTGCGCGCCTTATCACGCCACTTCCTGCCTATTTTGCTTAAACACGGAGAAAATAGGTACCATTACTATAATTGGGACTTTTGGCGCGGCCAATAACAGCATCTGACTCTTTATTACCAAAAAACAAGGAAAATAAAAAATTTTTCTACTTTGGCGCGCCCAATACTCAAGCCACTCTTGCTTTTATTGCTTAGAAAATAGGAAAATTGGGAAATTAATAAATTTGACTATGGCGCGCCCTATCAAGCACCTTTGACTTTTATTGCAAAAAACATTGTTACTTTGGCGCGCCCATATCAGCACTCTTTCTTTTTTAGCCTGCAAACATAGAAAATTGTTAAATTAAAACAATTTTTGACTATGGCGCGCCCAATTATTCACGCAACCCTATGTTTTTTGGAATAAAAGTCAGGGTAGCTGATATTGGGCGCGCCATAGTATTTTTTTATTTTACCAATTTTTCTATGTTTTCGGCTATATAAGGCGAGTGGCTTTATTCGGTGCGCTCATAGTAGAAATTTGTTTTTTTTTTGGTTAACTCAAGGGTTGCTTGATTATTGGCGCGCCAATGTCAAAATTTAATTATTTCACAATTTTCTTGTTTTCAGGCATAAAAAGGCCAAGAGTTTTGTATTGGGCGCGCCAAGTAATTTTTTTTTATTTTTATTGTTTTTTTTTGGGAATAAAGTCAGGATGTTGTTTATTGGGCGCCAGGAGAATAAAAAAAATAAGTAAAAAAATTGAATTAACATTCCGCTATGAATGATCGATCGAGGGTTTTCTGCGGGAATAGTCGGCCTGCGGATTCTAGATCCTTTATTCTTCTTGAGTCCAGGAATCTTTTATGTAATATATAGCATTTGATCGCTTTCTTGATTGTGAATGTCAAATTTCCAGTGCTCATACAGGCACGTGTTTGAATTGGGAATGTTGTGATATTAATTCGGTACTTCTTTGCAGAATTTTGGAGGTCGGATAAATGTGCGAAAAATTCTTGGTAAGTTCAGTTGAGAAATTTCCCTCGTTTAACATATTTCGGTCTACATTTCGGATGTTCTTTCGATCCAGTCCACTATCAAGAGGTTCCTCTAGGTGAACGCTCAGCGTATCATTGCAATTTTCGCCAATTGACCAGCCATAAATGAGTTTATTCAGGTTTTCTGAATGAATTTGGGAACGGCTAATTCCATTAATTTCGCCTAAGAATTATCATCAAAGAAGCAACCCGGCTTGGAAAGTTCCATTTGATTTTTGAGCTGCTCGTTGTAAATTTTGAGGAGTCGGTTAAGTTATAAACACTTCTACTTGTAAATTGTCGAGGTGTGTGTCCAGCAGGTTTCATGCACCCTAAATTATTGTCAAATATCGTAAAATTAAAAATTTAATTTTCATTAAAGTTTGTTGAAAATAGCCCATGTAGGACGACCCCACCCTCTTCAATTGTTGGTTTTTATAAGTATTTTATGTGTAGGTCGGACTATGTGGGGACCTCCAAGCCCCCGACATGATACCTTAATTCTGTCCCCCAGCATTATTAACCTCATAAAAACATCCAGGCCGCACCTTGAAAATTCTCCTAAACCCAGGTCGCTCTCTTTTCTGAATTAAAAATTGATAAAATATGTCAACTAAAAAATCCAGGTCTGATATCCTTAACAAATTCCTAATAAATAGTCAGCCGAGGACCGAACCCCCGATTAAAAAGGTAATTAGTTCAACTTCAATTAATTGCCGGTAACTTATGTGACACTTTCTACTAATTTGATCATAGGTAAAGTTCTATTATTGCCATCTTAAAATACACTGTATTCAATTTGAAACTTTGTTGGCAGGTCAGACGTAAAATGTAATTTGCCAAACAATTTATAATCATTACAATTATAATTTATTGGGCATTGGAGATATTGCTGATTTCCGGCCGTATGAAGACAGAAAAAAATTGTTTAAAAATGCGGTTGTCATATAAATGCCGTATATGTCGAATTTTGAATTCAATAGGCGGTTTTAACCGTTAGGTTCGAATGACAAGAATACAAAATCTAAATTATTTGACCAAATCAAAATCATTGAGTAAAAAGTGAAGGGATATCAATTTGAAAATACAGTTCATCTTACGCACAATTAATTTTCATGAACATTCTATAGAAGATCTCAAAAAAATTCGTGTGCATTGGCATATTTTGTCAATGTGCACATTTGCTATTGGCACGGTATTAAGGCGATTTGAAATAAGGGAATTAAAAAAGTGAAAATGGATGAGTTTTAAACTATCCGTGTTGGAAATTTCATTTGGTCATTTTAGCCCAGTTTTTGTTTTTTTTAAATTTCAAATAACATTCGGTTTCGGTCAAATTTTTGAGTTCACCAGGAGGATCTGACCAGTTCTCGCGGTGTTATAAAATAGCTAAAGCGTATTTTTTGCTGCGTGGAAAATAGCTTTTAAAAAACCTTTTCGCTAGGGCTACCAACAGTGTACGCGCTCAATCAACGTTCAAAGTTCACATCCATTACAGAGATCTCAATTAACCGTAATAACAATTTCTAAATGCAACAAATTACCATGTATGCCCATAACTGTATGGGCAATTACTACTAAACGTATTCGCTTAGAGCGCTAACAAGGTGGATGGCGGCTCATTGATCATTCTATACTTAATTAACCCATAGTTGCTAATGACGTTTTCAGTAAAAGTCGCTTTTTCGTTCTTTTGTGTGATTTCAAGTCTACACAGAACTTGAAATTATCTTTTTCGTCAAAGCCGGCCGTTTTATTCACACACTGCAAAAATTCGCTTAGTTTATACAAGTCGCTGAATGCGTTCATGACCTGTATAACCTCACGAAAATTGGACATAAAAATTATGTGTCTATCTCTTAAATGACACAGAAAAAAGATAGCTTAAAAACTCCATTGTTAAATTGGATTTTCAATAAATTTCAATAAACATTAAACGTAAGCAGAGACGCAGTTGACGATTCGATTTTGTTTGTCCCTTAGCTTACGAATTGGGATTTTGGGAAATCCCATAATTTGTGAATCGCCGAGTTAACCACTTTTCTGACTGATAAAATGTAAAGACTCCTTATAACTAATTTTCTAAACTAATATACTTAAAACACATGAAATTCATGTCTTAGCCTCTGCAACGCCTCACCTAGTTCAATATTTAAAAGACTCAAATCCTGATGATAGTCATTAAAGGTTCAATCTAAAAATTATTATGCAAATTTAATAAAAAATTAAAAGTTGGATTTACATGTATTGAATTAGTGTGATAGCTGACCTTAAAATACAGCTAATATGAGTGTTGACAACATCTTCTTATTGAATTAAACACGCAAAAAGCGATAAATATATTTGTTATCTTCTATTTTGACTTTTGAAAGTAGTCCACACTAAAGTTTTCAAAAAATCAGGCTGAAGTCCAAAGCGGAAATCTGCTATCGGTGGGTTGTTGACTATATAGTTCTTTTAATACCATCCCCAAAATATTTGATTCAATCAAGGCACTTTTTTAACTAAATTTCGATAACTTATTTAAGGAAATTGTTAGTCGAATTGAACTGTACTCATTTCTAACGTGTTTGTGATTCTGTCAAATGCGCAACCTGTTAAACGCTTATAAATAAAGTTGTTAGAATTATGACGGCATTGAAACGTTGCATTTTTTCCATTTCACCAATATTATCTGGGTCATAATCGAAAGTGCCATATCACCGAAAATGTCCGCTATATTAATGGTCAAATAGCATTAACGCTGCTTATCCTCAAAGTTAATAAATTTTATTTCAAAGTGATTTGTACGGTTATAAATAGTGGTTAGTGTGAAGTAATGAATACGTATTCCAAAGTATCATTTATCTGAAAGCAAAATGGTACGCGATATCTTAAATAAATGCTCACAATGTTAACCGATACGCCATACTGATGCAATGATTTTAAAAGCCAAAAAAGATTTCCATCAAACGCGTACGGAGTAGTGTGATAAAAAAAATCCTTGATTTCCCCAGCACAAAACTATTCTGGGTCTCAATTCCGATTTTTTGGTTATATTTACTACATTCAGGTTGAATTCTTGGTTTTCATCACCTTGCCAGATATTTGATTGCGACCTCCACCTCGACTCACCCGACCACCACGACATGAGGTCCTATCTACCAGCCCGCAGCTTGAAACGTCGATTTCTAGATGATCCTGAAAAAGGGATTACGATTCAAAAAATTGCCTGTATAAAAGATAAGTTGATAAATTGCGTGCCAGATGGCACTAACCGTGTCACAAAACAGGTGTTGTGTTAATCAACTATCATCGGTTTAAACGATTACCTTGCTCCTCAACGTTAGGGGATCCTGATGCGAGTTGTGAGTCATTTACTTACGAAATTAATTGAGTTGGTTTACTTTTTCTGCTTTTGATTAGGTAGACCAGAAAAATGGCTGATCTATTACTAAAATAATTTACGCTATTTCAGGAAAGATTGAGCCGAATTTATGTTTTTGATTCAGACAATTTTCAGAAAAATCAAGGATCTATGAATTTCGCATTTTTTGTCCAATAATTTTTCTATCATTTTTTAGATTTAAGATAGAAAGCTAAAAAAAGGCACTTTTATAGGTGCGCTTTATACTTATGATGCTGTTTAAAAAATCATAGAATTTATATTTGTCTTTTGTCCGACTTTTTTGAAAATTATAAATTCCGCAAATCAAGTCGAAAATTTTTATAAGGGTTCTTGAACTTTCAATCAAAAATCAGGCAGAATACATATTATATTTTTGGTATTATTATATCGTATGTACTATGAGTTGAGTCGTGCGATTACCATTTCTAAACTACGATGAAATTTACACCTCGTGTGACACGTAAGTGCTTTGCACAAATATTTAATTTATGTGGTCAAATTCCAAATAAATTGTTGGTGTATAGGCGCATTTTTAGATCAGAAGGCATTTAATAATAACGATCAATGAAGCATTTGTTCAAAGGTCCAAATTTTATTTCTCATGAAAGTTTTTTTTTCCATTTTGGCTTATTGTCGATGGAAAAAACTTCATCACAAAGAATTTTTAATACAAGCATAGAACAAGACTTTAGCGCATTACACGACATTTAGTCTATAGTATCTTGTTCAAAAAATATCATAGTCGGGTTTAGTTGAAGATGTGTAGTGGAATGGCTTTTTATATTTTCCAGATTAGTATATGTTTAAAAAATAAAAAAAAACGTTCCAAGAATAGAACTACTTTTATTGAAAATTAAAAAATAAAAAAATTCACATTTTTCTTTCTATATATCGCTGAAAAATTGTACCACGCGATCGATGCCAACCCTATAGGAAAAGTGATCTGCGTAATTGTTATTGAATCAACCGCGGCTCGCAAATTTGTAGCATCTATGAAACAGTTGAAGTTGCTATTTTTTTGTTTTCACCCACAACGTTTCAATAAAAAATATCAAGGAAAATTATGACGAAAAATTTGCGTAAATTTTTCAAATGCTCCTGCAATTAAGTGTGAGGGATTATAAGGGTAGCAGCGATTGGCAGTTGGTACATTTTTTCGGAGCAATTTTGAAAGAAAAAAAATGTCGAAATTTTATATTATTTTATCTAAAAGAAAGGTCCAACTTGCAAACGTTTTTATTTTTAACCTTTAACATACTAAGTAATCTGAAAACATATCAAAAACACTTTTTTCATTATGGACTCCATTTCCAATTGACCGATGTGAGAATTTTTTTTGAAGTATTATAAACCAGACATTGTCGGTTATCATCAATAGTGGAGAATATAGTTACATGAAGAAATTTCTCATAGGGAATTTTTTTCCATGAATAGGGATAAAACCTTTAGGAAAAAAATTAGACCTTTCCAATGCGATTTAATATCGAAAATGTCGACTCAAAATAAAGTACTTAACCAAACCCCACGAATTTTTGAGTTATGAGAGAAATAAAATTTTATAAATTGGCTGCAAAGGCACCAAACGTTCTAAGCCAAGTGTGTTAAATTTCATCGATGTTAGAACCGTTTATCTGACCCTTGCATCCGTTGACATACGAAACCCAATAAGATACGCAAAAATTTAACAAGTGATTCGCTGATTTTTTACAAGATTATCAAAAACTTAATTATTTTTGGAGATTGGCGGAAATTTCTATAATAGTTCTAAAGGACGACAACCAAAAAGACCCCAAAAACAATTTCATGATTTTCAAACAGCAGTCAGAAATGTAAACATGCTGAAAGTTAAATGTGGTATTTTTTTCGTTTTTTAATTTACAGATTTCAAAAATTAAATCGGAAAAATTATGACGAAAATCTTAAAATTTCATAATGCTTTTGATTTATTGCCGAACATTTACGCATCTCCCCTATAAGTATTGAACTCATACGTTTCTAACATAGATGAAAAAAATATTTTTAATGAGCTGATAACACATTTATTATGGTTCGCAACGATAATAACACAAAAAAAAAACCACTAATTATGTTCGTAAGTTTAAATTGACGCAGGTGCAGTCGCTGCTACCCCTTAAATGAATTTTAGTCTATTAGGGAATATATTGGTATTTTATTATTTTTGAATCGTTTAAAAACAGAATGTTTTAATCATTCGAAAATTTTCGCCTTTTTTTCTGATTTTTATTGAAATTTGGTAAAACACGAAAGAAAACCTAATATTTTCATTAATACATTATTTCTAACGCTCTTTAAAAATCACCTTTTATTCTTTTCACTTTTGATAAATATTAGTAAACATGCATTCTGCAACTCAGTCAATAGGCAATTAACTAGTTAAATGTCTGCTGTCAATAGGTTTCTGTATGGACAAGGTTAAATTGTCTACCGGAGGACAGATGCGAAGGAATACAACTCTATAACTATTCGTTGAATTGAATACATACACTTGAAAACTGGTTATTCCATTTTGGACACAATAGTAAGAAGTAATTTCGCAAAAATCTCAAAAATGCTGATGTTAAAGGTCATTTTTATATTCAGATCTTTCTTTATATTGAAAACATCAATTTTCATTCGAAAAGTGCTTGTTTTTCTCTTTGTTTGGCCTTGACACATTTTTTCAGTGAACACACAAACTTGTTGTTTGATGAGCAGTGAAATTTTTAAAAATTTTATTAGCGGATTAACATCCCGAAATTGTTTGTCAAATTGTCAAGGCCTTCTTGTTACCAAGAAAATGTCAATTTATAGTATTATCGCAAAAAGTATATTTAAAAAATAGTCAAAAATTAGGCCTTATTCTTTCGTAAACTTACTTTGCTGAGCAGATGTTCCGAGCTAATCTGAAATTGATCGCAATTGGAAAACGATGCTCGACCAAAACAACACCAGTGGTAAAAGATTCATAAATTTTCGAAAGGTTTGTATTTGCATGCTTGTGAAATAGATTTAAATTTCGACGATTTTTTGACAAATCTTGGGTTCATGCTATCGCATGACTATCGCAAAAACCATTTTTACTATTAAACACTGGGGCATTCAAATCTAGACATTTTTTCGCTACCAATTTTCCTAGCAAGATAGAGGACGGAAAGTCTACAATAATTTTATAGTTTTATTTTTAGTTTACCTTAACGGGGTCGGTGAGAATTTTGAAAGAGTTCGGATATTGGCTTTTGGTATGAAAAACTTTTCACCTGGGTTTATATATTGTATTCTCACTCACCAACTCACCATTTTGGTAACCCCTTTTCGAAGTTTCTAATTGGTCGAAGAGTAAATCCGGGGGTTGTGCTCTCATTTGGTCAACGGAGTTTCATAAAATGGTATTGGTGCTTTATCCATCAAGGTATTTTTAGGTACGTTTTGAATACAGAATTTTTGAATTATTGTTTTTAGAAAATTTTTAAGTTCGAGTTAAACTTTTTTACCTTTGACAAACTTTTTGAAAAGTTCCGACATTATATAAAATGCCTTTCTTTTTGTTCAATTTTTTTATTTTCATTTATTTTGTTTTCAAATCATTAGACGAACAAAATAATATTTGGGAAATGGCTACTTTCATTTTAACATTAAACGCGTTAAAGGTCAATTATGGATCTTTCCATGTTGCATAATTAAAACCGGACTTCTAGTTATTACTCTGAATGAAAATACAGTTAAAAGCGCTCCAGTAGCCCCTTAAGGATTTCGTCATCGGACTGGCATGTGGGTTTGCGAAAACTTAAGCCCCCCAGATTATAAAAAAAGGTTACTGAATGTGGTTTCCACCAATCTTGAAGATTTAAATTATGTTAAGTTTTTTCACCAGTTTAACAATAGTTCAGTTTTTTGTTCGGAACAAAATAACGATTTGAATACATCGGAATTCGGACCTAAATACTTTGATCGATCAATTTTAGTATTTTAATTAATTTTGAGCCGGAAATAATTGTTAAGTCCACTTCCACACACCAGTTGCCTTTTTATAATCGTAGGGTGGATTTCTAACACGTTGTTTGTTCTTATTTTGTAAAAAAACCGTCCACATTTTAGTTCTGTTGTTTAATCAGGGGGGCTTTGGGTTTTCGCGATCCACATGCCACAGGTCGCGCCGACCCCTTATCGATATTACATGTTAATTATTCTGGAAATTCTTATTTTGTTGTACTTCATTAAATTTCACGTTGATCCTTGGTTTCATTATCTCGCCACGTATTTGTCCCACGCTCCACACGCCTCGCCACGACTGAGCAGGCTGGCAGTTCTAATTATTCGTGGGTTGTTGTTCATTTTATCTCGAACCTTAAAATATTTATAGACCAATTTCTTTGTCTTATAACTGAAATCTGTGGGTAAAAGCAAACATAGCCAATTTAACTTTTTTCATGGTTCCTAATATATTTGACGCTGATTGGAATCATAAATTTTTATTTATATTTTTTATCGACTTTTTAGAATATGGAATTTCCTCTCAAGTCAAATTTACTGGTCGTTTTTTTGAATCTCTATGAAAAATCATAAGAAAATTTATAGTTTTGTATATCTCTTTTCACTTTTTGGTTAGAATGGTGCCACCTATCCTTTTTTTTAACGTTTGATTTTACCGTTGTGGCTTACGCATTCTAACAAAAAATTGATAAAGGATTATATTAAATCGCGTTATGTCACATCTCGGGAGGTCGCGCGGCTTTATTCATTTTTGAACTATTTGATTGACATTTTTAACACTTGACTGTCACTCGATCAGTGCCTTCAGGCACTTAATCTTTATAGAAACTATATGTTTGTTAAAAACATTCCCAATCAAATTGTGGCTTTGTGTCATTTTGTTATAGTCAGACATTTTTTATATCAAAACGCATTAAAGTCGAATTTTTATCCAAAAAAGCTGTTTTTCTCTACTTTTTTTGGCCAATTTTTACTCTTTTTCATGAAAAAAAATTTGATATTAAATAAAATTTTTGACTGTTGCAGCGGTATGTAATAATACTAACTAGCGGAAGTAACCCATAAAGGAAATGAGTTTATGCATATCGTATTGTTAAAAACATTCTATCTGGGTTAAGTTGGAACAGGGTGTTAAAGGGGGAAATTTGTTTTCTATTAACTTAGTTATTATGTTCGAAGAAAATCAAAAGTGTGAACGTTCTGTTAGAAAATGACACTTTTTCCTGAGATTAAAAACAAAAAAAATGAAATTTCCATTTTTCTTAAATATTTCTCTGAAAATGTAGCCAATCTGTCTGGATTATGCCACCCCTTAGGGATGGCTTGTCCGGCAAATTGTACCTTTTTTGTAGGTGCGATATATCCCTTTATCACTTTTTGTTCGAATTGCGTAGCCCTACCTACTTTTTAAGTAGTGATTTTACGTTGTGCTACCGCATTCGAACCAAAAAGGTGTTTGTAACGGATATGAAAAGAACAAGAATGTGTTAATTTTTTTTATCTTCAATAAAGTGTTACATTTTGCCGAACGTTTCTTATTTTTGTTATTTAACATAAATATTTATCTGTAAAATATAAAACACTTGTCCACTGATTCACCTAAGACGACTACTTCAATGTTTCGGAAATTTTTTTATTATATTAGTTAGTATTTAGATATTTAGTAACTTCCGACATTGTCGGGTGTTATGCGCTGCAAGTCTTGTTTGTTCCTTTCTTGCACATTAAAAAATTTCCTTTAACCTTGAGGCTCCCAAGCCAATTTTCGGTCGATTTGAGCGCTCCATTACGGGAAAAGTAAAATAGTAGCTTGGCAACTTATATTGTTTTCAGTCCTCGAGATATTAAGGATAAGACTTCGAATTATATGTATGTAATTACATTTTTGGTACTTTATTAACCCATATAGGAAAAGTAGAAATTGAAATTTATGCTTAACCTACGTCAAATTTTTTGTGAGCAAAATGGGAGACTGTCGACCAAAAAACAAATAAAGGAAGTTAGGATTTGATTTCTAAAAGTGAATTCCTCAGAAATCCACCTGCAATTTTCCGGTCTTTAATTACAGTGTTTTCCGCAAATGAACCTAACTATGCAATTTATCTAAATCCACTTTTAGAAAATAAAAATTTCTTAGAGCCGCCAGGGTAATTGAAAATGCAGGCCAGTTTTCAAAATTTTATTCCTAAATAATCATTTCAGAAGCAACTGATTTCATGGGTATTTTATCTACAGGGTGTTTTGATGTCCGGGCCTCCAAGGGTTAATTTTCCTTTCATTTCCTTTATATTTCCAAGTTTTTTTCCGGAAAAATGGTTTCGAAAATAGCAAAGTAGAGAAAACAGCTTTTTTTGAAATAAAATTTACCTTCATGCGTTTTGAATTCAAAAAGCTTCCTGACTATCACAAAAATGGAGCTTATACACGACTATTATATTGGGATTTTTCCGCAAGCATATAAGCACGCCTAAGTGTGTTAATTTCATCATAGTTTAAATAATAATAAACTGATTAATCTCCTTTAAAAAAAACACCAAAAAACGCACGTTTGCTATCGAAGGTGCTTTGGCTACTTTAAGGTCAATATATTTTTGTATTATTTAGTACCGTTCAAAACGGTTCTCGACCCAGTGTTCAAATTATTTGTTTTTAATCTATTTCTGATTAATATCCGTCTTTTTATTTATTTAGGAAATTTTAAGCACTTTTTGATTTAGAAAAAGGATTGAAATGATCGAAATTAAAAATAAAGCAACTTATCAATTAACTTAAAATAATTCCTAATTAATGCCTTATTTTTACCTTATAAATTCTTTAATTTTATTTAATCAATTTTAAGACTTTTATAGATATATAGGCTAATTTATTAGTGTAATGTTAAAACATTAACTATTGATTTAGTTTTTTTATTTTAATTTTGATCATTTCTCTCATTATGAAACATATTGTTACAGACAATTTTTCTGGAACTTGAATAAGTCTGAATAATTCTTTTACAGATGAAGTTCAACAAATCTATGCCTTTTTTTGCTTTTTCAATTCTTGTATGCGGAATCGTACGCTATTTTTTAACCGAACAAGTTGCATTTATAGCCATAACAAAGTTTTATCAGTAGCGTATTTTTCTATTAAAGGTGGAATTGGATTGCAAGAAATTGAGAAATTTATCGAATATTTCAGATATTTTCGACCAAAAATCCCAAAAAATGTTCATATTTTTGCGATGAAAAAGACTTAAAATGAATATGTGCTCATTCCATCCTTTTGATTCCAAGAAAAAATTTAATTTTTTCCAAATTGGCGAATTCGAAGTCTGCGTTCAACGGCGTTTTGGGTTTAACTTAGTTATCCGGGTAACGGCTGTAGTCATTGATTTTCTTTGTTGATTTTTTTTTAATCTTTGCGTGCCCAGTTATGTTTTATTATCCAAAACATGATTGAAAAACGAAAATTTGATTTGCGACAGTTCCTTTGAGCTTACTAAGAACTACAAAAATATTGTCAGTTAAGCATAATTCAACATTATGATAATTTTATAAAGTCAGATTCGACTAATTAAATATCGCTGTAATAATTTTTTTTTTTCCTGGTAAATGCCGACTGGAAACCGTAACATGGTTAATACAAATTTTTTTTTTAATTTTTCATCTGGGAATGAAATCTTCCAAAATTCTGAATAGCAGCCAACGGCCCTCATTTTTAGAATGCGCAATACTTGCCAAAAATTATTAAACTTGCCCGTCGATCTGTTATGTATGTCCACATGGCACGAAGCTATTTTTTTAAACATTAACGGGGTTATAAAATAATGGGCTTAGTTTTCCATTTTTAATTGGGCGGGTATTGGCTGCAAGAAATGCATTTTTTTAGTTTACAAAACTTACTGTAATTATATATGAATGAATTCAGGAAAATTACACCTATTGTATTATTTGTTTTTTTTACAAATTTTAAATTGAATTTAACTTTTCGATTCGTCAATTTTGAGGATTTTCTGGGAAAAAAGTTCCAATTATTATGAAAACTTTTCCTTATTTTAGGTATTGTTTTTTATTATTTGTTTCGATCAACGAGAAAAACTCTACCCTAATGGCAGTTTACTTTTCGATATGTGAACATTTTTATTGTCTTTGGGTAATATGACTTTTTTTTGGATTTCTTGGTCGCATACTTTTGGAACAAATTTCGGATTTTTGTCTCATTTCTTGTTCATATTTCAGCTTGATATTTGAAATCTTATTTCATATATGATTAAAATTACTAACAACTTATGCTTTGGCATTTGCTCGTTGAATACGTTTTGTGGCTCTGATTTCGACCGTTCTCTAATGGGCTTGTTATGCCTTTTCTAGAGGCCAGCCCTTCTAATTCTAGTTGGATTTGGATCTCGAGAAGTATCCTGGGTGTTCCGCGTTTTAAGTATCTTATACTTGGCCCATATTTTTTAAATGCATATTAAGGTTTTTTTTTATTCTAATTTGAAAAACTATTCCATTTAGATATGAGATTTGTAAATATGCCACTGTTGGTGAAGAAGAATTCAATTTTCAACGGTGATTCTATTGATCCGTAATACAGGTGGTGTCTCAGCTGGTGGTTCACTAGGCATAGAATATTTTTGGTATGATCACACACTGCATTTGACGGTGATCGGCTTATTCACAGCGCGAATATGTTTATTTTCGTGAATTCATTTTTTGAAAATCATAGAAACCGCAATTAAGGATGTGTGTAAAATATGTTCATGGGCCGCTTTTTTTTTTTTTAAACCAAATCTATCTAGGATTTTCAATAGTAAAAGATTTTTTGTGGAATTATGAAATTTTCCTTACACTCCTAACACCCTTCTAGCACTCATAGAGGCGCTTTTTCTTATTTTTAACCCACATCTATTTGATCATCAAGGTAGATTCTGGAAATTTGGGGATTTTTCAGTACACTCCTAAATGGGTTCTTTAAGTTTTTGTCACAAAATGTGTATTTTTTTTTTCCAATTTATGCCGAAAAATTTTTTTTGTCGAATTTCAAAATTTTCTGGCATAAATTGATAAAAAAGCATCCTTTCAAACAAACTAACTGACATTTGATTCGGCATTTGACCATCCAATAAATAAATTTTTAAAAAGTCGAAAATCGGCAAGTTTTCTCGATTTCAAGCTTATTCAAAGTGTATGCCCTGTTGAGAATAGCTGGTCAACGTGATGAGAATTTTTCGAATTTTCAGCTTTTAAAATTTTTATTTATTTCGCATTGGTCAAATTAGCCGAATCAATGGTCAGTTAGGTTTTGTTTAAAGGTTTTTTTTTTCAATTTATGCCGAAATTTTTTTTTGTCAATGTGTGAAAGTTTTTCTGGCAAATTGATACAAACACTCCTTTCCAAAACTAAACTGACATATGAATTCGGGCCAATTTGACCATCAACTATAAATTTTAAAGTCGAAAATCGGGGCAAGTTTTCATCATTTCAGCTTATTTCAAAAGTGGTATGCACTGTATGGAATAAGCTTAATGATGAGAATTTTTCGATTTTCGCTTTTTTAAAAATTTTCATTTATTTCGTGGTCAAAATTAGCCGAATTTCAATGTTCAGGTTAAGTTTTGTTTTAAAAAGGTTTTTTTTTTCAATTATGCGCGAAAAATTTTTGTCAAATTTAAAATTTGTCTGCATAAATTTGTAAAAAAACTCCTTTCAACAAAAACTAATGACTTGAATTTTTTTTTCCGGCCATTTACCATCCAAATAATTAAAAATTTTTTTAAGTCGAAAATCGGCATAGTTTTCATCATTTCAGCCTTATTTCAAGTTATGGCACTTTTGAGAATAGCTTAATGATGAGATTTCTTCGATTTTCGCCTTTTTTAAAAATTTTTAAGTATTTCGATGGTCAATATATAGCGAATTCAATGTCAGTTAGTTTTGTTTTAAAAAAGTTTTTTTTTTCATTTATGCCGACAAAAATTTTGTGTCAAAATTTCAAAAATTTTCTGGCATAAATTTGATAAAAAAACTCCTTTCAACCAAACTAATTGACATTTGTTCGGACCAATTTGGTCATCCAATATAAATTTTTTAAAAAGTCGAAATCGGCAAGTTTTCATCATTTCAAGCTTATTTTCAAAGTGTATGCACTTTTGGAATAAAGCTTAAAATGAGGAGATTTTTCGATTATTCGCCTTTTTTTAAAATTTTATTATTTCCATGGTCAAATTAGGACGATTCAATTGTTCAGTAATTTTGTTTTAAAAAAGGTTCTCTTTTTTTTTTCAATTCTATAGCGAGAAAATTCTTTTTGTTCGAAATTTCAAAATTTTGGCATAATTGAAAAAAACTCCTTTCAGAACATAAACTTAAACTGGACATTGAATTCGGCCATTTGACCATCCAAATAATAAATTTTTTAAAAGTCGAAAGATCGGCAGTTTTCATATTTCAAGCTTAGAGTTATCAAAAGTGTATGGCACTTTTGAGATACAGCTTTAAATGATGAGATTTTTCGATTTTCGGCCTTTTTAAAATTTTATTATGTATTCCATGGTCAAATTAGCGAATTCATGTCACCGTTAAGGTTTTGTTTTAAAACAGTTTTTTTTTTCAATTTTATGCCGAAAAATGTTTTTTTTTGTCCGAATTGTAAATTCTTCTGGCATAAATTTGAAAAAAACTCTTTCACAAACTTAAACTGACATTGAATTCGGCCAATTTTACATTCAATAATTAACTTTGTTAAAGTCGAAATCGGCAAGTACGTGTTTCTCATTTCAAGTCTTATTTCAAAAGTGTATTGCCTTTTGCGAATAAAGCGGGTTATGATGAGAATTTTTCCGTTTTCGCCTTTTAAAAATTTTTATTTCGATGGTCAATTAGCCGATTCATGTCAGTTAGTTTGTTTAAAAGGTTTTTTTTTCATTTATGGCACGAAATTTTTTTTGTCAAAATTTTCAAAATTTCTGGTTAAATTGAAAAAAACTCCTTTCACAAACACCTAAAACGGGCTATTGAATTCGGCCAAATTGACCATCCAAATATAAATTCTTAAAATGTCGAAATCGGCAAGTTTTCCTATTCAAGCTTATTTCAAGTGTATGCCACTTTTGAGATAGCTTAAAGGTGGGGAATTTTTCGATTTCGACCTTTTTTTAAAATTTTTTATTTTCGAATGGTGCAAATTAGCCGATCAATGTCTTAGTTTTTGTTTAAAAGATTTTTTTCTCTCCATTTATTGCCGAAAACTTTTTTGTAATTTCAAAAATTTTTCTGGCATAAATTGATAAAAAAAACTTTCAAAAACTAAACTTGACATGAATTCGGCCAATTGACATCATATTATAAAATTTTTTAAAAAGTAGAATCGGCAGTTTCTCATTTCAGCTTATTTTTCAAAAGTGTAGTGATTTTGAGATTAGCTTAAAATGACTGAAATTTTCTCGTTTCGCCTTTTTAAACATTTTAGTATTTCGATGGTCAAATTAGCCGAATCTGTCAGTTAAGTTTTGTTTAAAAAGGTTTAATTTTCTTCAAATTTATGCCGAAAAATTTTTTGTTCAAATTTCTAAAATTTTTGGCATAATTGATAAAAAACCTCTTTCAAAACAAAACTAAAATGACATTTGATTCGCCAATTGACCATCCCAATCAAATAAAATTTTTTAAAAAGTTCGAGTCGGCAAGTTTTCTATTTCAAGCTTATTTTCAAAGTTGCGAGGGTTTTTTAATAGGGGTGTTTTTTGTCAGATTCATGGCCGAAAGTTTTATAAGAATTGTTTTGCACAATACCATGTCTGAATTATAAGAGTTATAAATCCAATCCGAACACCTATTAATCTTTGTCTAAATATTACCATTAATATTGATTTTTGTTTTTAAAAGAAAAGGTTCGACTGTGGCAAACCCGGAGCCAAGTTATGGATTGAGCTGTGCTGAAGGTTTCACAATAGAGTTTTGGCCTTTATTTTCTATTTATTTTTTGATCATATTTTAACGAGTTGTATTAAAGTTATATACGAGGTGGCTCACCGTAAAATTTACTACCAATGAACCAAATTACAAAAAAGATATTTTACTGCCGTTGCAAACAGAAAAATATTGATTAAAAACAATGATGATTTTTCTCGTCTGGTCAAATTACTGAAATTAGAGTCGGGTTAGTTCAATGGAATTCCAATGAAAAGTAAAGTTTTTTTTTTCACAAGACACTCCGTTATGTTTAGAAATTAAAGTTCGTTTCTTCAAGAAATCGCTTTAAAAATGTACCTAATCTGCCAGACTGAGGCCCCTAACCTACGCCAAAATTAAGAAGAAATATACAAAACTATTCTTATTGGTGCACCTTGCAACATGGCGCTGCACTATTATTTTTTTAAAAGGCAGTTTTGAAGTTTATTTTGATCATAAAAATGACAAAAAGCTAGAGAGTATTAATGGGCATAAGAATTCGCAAAAAATTTTGAGTCCGTTAAGTGCCGCAGCATATGGTTTTAAAAAATTTAATCTAAAGTTCCCGTTGAATATCTTCTGGGTTCATACAGAAGCGTGTTTTCGTGCTGCTTGACATTTTTATTAGGGTTGAGCTTGCCGGTTAATGAAAACCACTAAATTTCTGATAAGTCATCCAAAACAAAACTTTTCAGGCATTATTTTTGTATCATAAAATTGACCACATTAATAGATCTTCATATGCATTTTGCCAACTTTGACGTAATTTTCTGATTGGATAGAAACTCAATCACATAAGCAATAATCGTAAAGCAATATTTAAATCTAGCTCCGATCCCATTCGGCATATGGAGCTTAAATATATTTACTAGCCTACCTGGCACTTATTTCACTGATCCCTCTCCTTTGAATTAAATTCGTTAAAAAACTTGTACATAATTAAAGTTTATGAATTCGTGCTTCTCTAAATGCAACCTTAACAAAATCTTCTGGAAGATGTCTCGAATCTTCAGGTGTAAACTTTTTCAATCAAGGACAAAGAGTTTCAAATCAACCTGATTATCAAGTGTTTTTCGACTGATATTCAATAGTTTGTGTCCAATTCTAATCAAACGCAGCTGTTTTTACTTAAATCTTTGATTTTTGTTCTTCCGATACCGATGGTTGCCCTGTGGGTATTAAAAAGCAATAATCAACCTCGTTATCTCTCTCCCCCCCCCCC
>SCLH01001548.1:23329-33503 GCA_004367855.1 Oikopleura vanhoeffeni | reverse complement strand
AACAATTCAAAATACATCCCTGGACTAACTAATATTGCTAAGAAAATGAAATTTCTCAAAAAAGTTCACTCTATTTATGTCGATATTTTAATTTTGACAAATTTGAAAAAAAAAATTTAAAACTCTAGAAATTTCGAAAAAATTGAAAATTTGGCACATCTTGCCAAAAAAACATCGCCACCATGTTTGTATATCATTTTTTATTTTCCTATGTATTAGATTTTATTGACATTTTAGAGAACACTTTAAGTGAAATTTAAAAATACAAAATCGCATCTACAAACAAGTCTCCTCAGATTTTTCACAACTGCCCTAGAATTATTCTGAGGCGTGATTGAAAGGTACAAAAAAGCGAAACCTACTCCCTTAACAAATTAAAATAATACGAGTCTAGAATTGGAAAAAAAGGAACGCCGGACTTCAAAGGCACGGGGGTCTCGGTCCGCGTTCCGTTTTGTTCGGTTCAATTTGATACTCTGCACTATAGCGCGTGTTCGAATCCACTGATCCACTGATGTTATCTAAGTGATTGCTTGAATGATAACACACTGATCAACTTTGGCGGTCCCAATATCAAACACCCTCGCCTATGATACTCCAGACAATCATTAAGACAACATTGGTGGGATTTGAACATGCGCTTTAGAGATAGTAAGCATTTTCAAGATAGACGAAGATCGGAAAAAGGATGACAGACAAGTTTAACGCGAGTAAAATAAAATTAAAACAAATAATGGCATAAAATTCTGTTGGTGCACTGAGCCGGAATTAACGTCAATATAACATTTAATCACTTCAGCGAGTGCTCAAGGAATTACATTTGGAACCCTTCCAAGAGTTAAAATGAAAACACTTATATTTCATGCGCTCATTGGTCTGTTTAAGGGGGTGGTCGTCGCAAAATGAGGCTCTAGAAACAAATTTTCCGAATTTTATTTCTATGCCTTTTTTTATGAAAATATGGAAAATTACAAGCATTTTGGTACTCGTTTATTTTGATACATAGCTAGGAAAGCACTTTTTGATGAGTTCAAAAATATTTCGTATGAAAAGTAAGAAATTTCTGATTTTTGAAAGTTTAAAACACGATTAACCAAAAACGAGTCAAAATTTATACAAAAATCAACTCGTTTTTTTTGCACGGACTCTCAGCTGCACATTGTCGAACGTGATGACTTTTAAATCCCAGGGAGGAATACATTTTGATCGAGAACCCCTAAAACAAGGGTCAAAATAATCAGTCTTTTGGTGATACTGAGAGCAAATTCAAGAATTTCCAAAAAAACTCAACTCGGTTTTTTGCTCACGTTCTGTCCGGTTAATTTGATCCATAAATCATTGTTGTACCCTAAAAACTCAGGGAGGAGATACATTTTGAAAAAAATAATTCCGTTATTTTTTGTAAGCAACGTTTCGGATTGGACGAGCCATCCGTCACTTTTGATTTATTTAGGATGCAAGATTTTTGTTCAAATATATCAGAGAGAGGTAATTTTTGGTCCGAAGATTTCTACTTTTGCTACAATTGGTCATTGAAAACCCCATTTTTGCCATAAAATGCGACGACCACCCCCTTCACGGCGGTAAAAATTGTTTGATATGATGAAGCCAGTTGAAGAAAAAAATTTTTAATTAAGGGAATTTATCGTGGTTCGAAAACATTTCAAAAAACTTTATTTATTGTACTCTAAATGTGCTCTAAATTTGACCTGGCTTAACGATCCTGAAACTTTTTCCAGAGGTTTTTAAAAAGTTCGTGCTTTTCATGTTTTGAATGATATCGGATAAAACCTTTTGAAAATTCCATAAAGAATATGATGTGAAATAAAGAATAACTCCAACCAAAATTGTGAAGTTAAAATCAGGCTTGCAAAAGGGAAACAAACAAAATGAAATCTTCAAAAAAAGTTTGAAGGGGCTGAAAAATCTCGAAATATGATTATATCCAAGAGGGGAATTTTCAAAGAAGTTATTTTTGTTGCAAGAAAGGAATTATTCCGAAATTTTAACTTCACATTTTACTGCATTATTCTTAAATTTAAAACCAAAAATTTAATAATGCTGTTTTTTGTTCACAAGTTTTATGAGGTCGGACTTGAAAAAAGTAAAACCGGAACCGAAATTATCATGAAGATCATTGCCTTTCGCAAGCCTGGTTAAAATCAACCAACGGAGATCCTCCAACAAATGAATGGCACCCACTGTGGCCCACCCGGTTCAATATCAACTTCAGTCTTATGATTCCGTTGCTCCAACGTTGATCTTTAGTAAATTGGGCTAAAACCAAAAAACTTGTGAAGCCATTGATAAATATATTCACAAATAATTGAATTCCCTGTCAGTAATTAAGAAAAAAAACGTGACAAAAACAATAATGTCAAAAAATGCTTAGAATTCATTTTTTGACATCAATAAAAGTCATAAACAAACAATAGAGAAGCTTTAATGTCAAATTAAGAAGCTTAAAAAGATGCCTTGAAAAAGTGATATTAGTTTAAAAATTGGAGCAAAGCGAAGATTTAAGCACGAAAAGATAAAGCATAGTAAAAAACACACATGAGGGTAATAACACTTTAATTTGGATGATACAGGTTGATCGATTACAGAGCCGTCTGGTTGTTTTTTGCGACTTTTCAGTGAAAATTTTCAGTCAATGATAAAATAATAATAAATTTGACAAAATCGGACCATTCATTTTTTTTCTGCGATTACTAAAATTTTTAAATAATAAGGCTTTTTTATCAATTGGAAACAGTCGCCTGATTCGCACCCTATTTTTGGGAAAACATTTTTTCGTCAAAATAATTTTTTCAATTTTAAAGTCTAGAAAATCATAAGAAAATCGAATTACGTTTCAGTTTAAATTTGGTTGTGAGACTTTCATATGAATTTCGAAAAGACTTAATTTTTATAATAAATGATTCATTTTGACGAAAAAATTATTTTGACGAAAAAATGTTTTCCCCTGTTTTTAAATCATTTTTTTAAATTTTTGGCTAAGTTTGAGTTATCTTATAGGCTATCTAAGAACTCAATTCAATTAGTCGTTTTCAAAAGACGAATTATTTAAATTATTTAAAAAGTTGACTGAAAAAGTGACAAAAACGACCAGAGGGCCCCGTAATCGATATAAAACGATTTTTGAGCGTCGAGCTGGAACATATACTGTAATTAGTATGCTTGTTAACGCATTGTTTTAAGATAGCTTATCATAAATGAGTGTCATAACGCGTCACAACATTCAATATTTATGGCGAGGCCGCTTGAGACAAAGTAGTGGTCGGTTTGATATTAGAAATCGGGTGTTATCGTTATTAATATTGTGAAAATTTCCCTTCATTTATCTCGAATAAATTCATTAAACCCATAACAAACAATCAGTCACTTTTCCTGAGCCGACATTCACAAAAAACCGTAAAAAACGTATATTTAAAATTTATTAATCCCCAAAAATATTCTTCAAGCACACTTAATTCCTCGCAGGAAGCTTTTACTTCTTAAAGCGACGAATTTTGTCAACTTGAACTTAATTTTTGAATTAACATATGAGACATCCGATGTCTGATATCGGCGATGTCACATCGCTCACGGGGCCCACATGAACAAATAAGTCACTGTTTTAGCCATCATTGTAATATACTTCGGCTTTTGAAAACGACTCATCGGATTGAGTTCTTCGACAGCTTAAACTGAGCACAAATATTAAAGAGGGAATGAAAATTAAAATACGGTTCAAATCAGACCATAGTTTCCAACTTTTGAACACAAATTGATAATTAAACAATATCAGTCATGTAAGAAAAAATCAAAAAATAGTCCGATTCAGATAATTTTTATTTGATTATTCACTAAATGTTTGTGCTTAGTTTGAGCTATGGCAAAATAAAATCGGATAAGTCGGTTTCAAATACCGAATCATATAAAAAATTTTGGCGTTAAAAATGGCTGATTTATTCGTTTGGGACAAAATTCATCATTAAATTTATGTGTTGTCGCTTATTAAATTAACGTTTAACTAAAAGCATAAAATTATTTCTTAATTAGCTTGGCAGTAGACTTATAAAAGTCGGATGTTCTTTTTGAATGTTTCCGCACATGTAAATTTTCAGTAAACATCGTTTGATTGATCGTCCCATAAGCAGATGATAAAACCCCAAGGACATTTAAAGTTATTTTTCCATAATAATAAATAATTGGATCGAAGTATGTTTCTTCAAACTTTATTTGTTCCATTTTTCCATTTTTGTCTTCTTTGGTTAATATTGGTCCCCACTGAAACAACCAAATTGATAAAGAAAGTTGAATTATGAATTGGACAGACGTTTCTGATGATGTATACCGCAGTTTTCTAAAATTCTGACCAATGAAATTTTCATAGTAACTGTTTATCAATACTTTTTCTTCATCGCTCAACAGGTTCTTGATCATATTTTTGGTCAATTTCAAGACAAATATATCTATAACGGTACTTGCTTTGGCTCTAATGCCACTTTTCAGTCAACATTTTTATTGAATTCGGCTTTTGAAAACGACTCATCCGATTGAGTTTTTGGATACCTCAAACTGAGCGGAAATATTCGAAGAAAAATACATATAAAAAAATGGTCGGACTCAGACCATTGTCTCCCATTTGTGAACAAAAGCTATTCAGACCAATTTATTAAACTTATTATATACTAGATTTTTATATACTAGATTTTTGTGCTCAGTTTGCGGTAACAAAAACTTGATTAGATGGTTTGTTAAAAGTCGAATAATATAGAAATGTTGACTAAAAAGTGACATAAAAGCGGCAGCAAGTGTCGTCATAGGTATCCTTATCAAAAAAATCTTGAACAAAAATCTTACATCTTAATGAATAAAAAAATATTACTTATTGCTCGACCAATAAGAAACGTTATTAAAGAAGGATTATATTTTGTGTTTAAAAGCCTACTTTTCCGTGAGTTTTTATGGTGAAAAAATTTGCTCTAAAATAAGAAAAAACTTTTTTCGACCTGATTTCAAGAGACTCGCTTTATCTTTATGAATGACCAGCTTATGATCTCGCGAAAATAAATAAATAAACGATAACAATGCTGTAGTTGTCGTCATCAGAGGGCAATTACACAAATAACGCTTGTGTATAAATGCCATATTTATATCATCACAATTTTGATCATATCCATATTAAAAAAACATTAAATTTTTGACTGGAGATTAAATTAAGTGTGATTGTAAAATTTGAGTTTTTTGCAGTAATAAGTACTGTGATTGATAAAAGTCAATCAGTCTGAGGTCGAAAATCATGTTACAAGTTTATCTGGTGCCACAGCACCGCGGTTCACCGTACGGGCGGCGGAGAATCGAACCATTTGACGGTGTCCTATTTTTTCATCAAATTTGACAACTTTGTTAAACGATTCCAGCTTAGTTACCAATTTCATCAAATTTATACTGATTTATACATGTAAATTGATGTATGCGGTATATCTCCAGAAATTGTGAATTAAAATGCGCTTTCTCAAAATTGTAAGTAAAACCTAGCTGTACTGGATAACAAAAGTACATCAAGCACTATTAACCCCCTCACACCCAAAACCATTGAAATTCCCCTCACACCCAAAACGCCATTCGGGGACGCCACTTTAAGCGGTTATTGCGGAGATAATAAATGCAATAGAATATTCATTATTTTCGCTGGCCCGAGATCAAGGATGGATTTAAATTGGAGGCCAATAATTTTTTCAAAATTTTTATTCTGTTTGCTCGATAAATGCAAGAGAAAATAGAGGTTTAGTTTCAGGTAATTCATCGGAAAACCATACATTTTTCAAAATTACATATGAATTACAAAAGATTAAGTAGAACACTGGCTATTCAAATATGATCTTGAATTTTAAATAACCTATCTGAATAGTCTGNGAAAAATAAAACTCTCAATGAAGACCAGAGAAAAAAAACAATAGTACCAGGAGCAGCCTCAAATAATTTCCTAAATCTGAGTCTCCTCAGAATTTTTATTTTATGTGTCGTATTTACGCTAGAATTTTTTTACGGAAATCAGGCGAAAATCCTAAAAAAAAGTAGGAAAAAATATCTTTTGAACTAGTAGTCGTATCAAATTTTTAAAACCAATACTAGAAAAAGAATTGCGAGCTCTATGACACATTTGAATTAAAAGTCTGTTGAATCATTATTTCTATCTCGTTTTAAGGATTAAAAAAATCTCGCGTCCCCGAATGGCGTTTGGGTGTGAGGGGGTTAAGAAATTGTTCATGGTTTCAAACACCACGGTTATAACAGCTGGGTACTTCATCTTCGAACTGCATTCATTTCAAATTTTTGTAATACAATTTGTATATGAATCAAATAGATTGTCTCCGGAAAAAAGGCCGTTATTATTTCACCATTTTTTTGAGAAAAAATATCAAAACCAAAAAAATCCTGCATTTTAAAATGACCAGAAAAAAATCTCTACAAGATAGCTTAAAAACATCGATACCTATTTTTGAGTTTTGAAATTTTTTATTTCAAATCGTCTTCTAAAAAAAATAGACCCGTTTTTTCGAGAACAATCAATTTGAATCATATCTTTTTTACAACGGAACTCCATCTCAAAAACGTTTACTATCTTTATAGCGCGTGTTCGAATCCCACTAATGTTGTTCTAGTGACTGTCTTGAGTATGATTATAGGCAAGGGTGCTTGATATTGGGACCGCTAAATTTGATCGGTGTGTAATCACTCAAGCAATCAATAAGACAATCACTTAGACAACATTAGTGGGTTCCGTTGGTAAAAGGATATAGTTCGTCCAAACCTTTTGTAAATAAAGTTCTATCTTTACCAAAAAAGTTCAATTTTGGTGGCGATTGAGAACCTTTCCTTAAGTCTTCGAATAAAACATTTTCGGTAACAAACGATTTTGGACTATCGTTAATTGCACTACGAAGTTTGATAGTGATTAACATCGTCACAAAACAACCTTTTTAGCGATTGATGATAAAAGTGTTATCAATAAATAAAATAAAGGAAGAACAATCATTGTTCAACAATGGTCATTTAGAATTTTTAATTATAATATATCAGCTTGATAATGCGAAACGCGAAACGTTGCAGTTAATAAATGAATAAATATAATATATCAGTTTATTTATTTGGCTTTGACTAATTTTGAGAAAATCACAAACTTTAAAATTCGTTTAATTTGGTAAATATCACAAGTTGGAGTTTTCAAAACTTTAAAGTCTTAGTCCAATTCTGATTAGTTTTTTCAATCAGAATCAATAATTTCGACTTGTTGATAATAAATTTTCAAAATTTGATTTCAAAAAACATATTTCCCTTGATTGCCCTCCTGTCCTTTTTTGGTCTATTACGGTTTTTGCTGGGCCTTTTAAGCCACTTTTTCACCCACAATTTTTACATAATTCGGCTTTTGACAACGACTAATCTGATTGAGTTTTTAGATAGCTTAAACTGAGCACAAATTAAATAAAAAAATATATTGAACAAAATGGTCCGAATCAAACCAGAGTTTATGATTTTTCTAACATAAATTGATTATTAAATAATAACAGTAATCTTCAAAAAAATGTTCCGATTCTGATCCTTATTTATTTTAATGTTAACTAGATATTTGTGCTCAGTTTGAGCTATCTAAGAACTTTATCGGATGAGTTGTTTTCAAAAGCCTAATTATTTGAAATTTAATGTTTTGAAATTGGTTATAAAAGCCTAGCAGGTACCGTAATAGATATAGCTTACCGTATATAGCTTACCGAGAAAAAAAATAAAGTACCAGATAACAATTTCGTATCAATCCAAAAATTCGGTCGTCAACGAAGTTTTCGGTGCCGAAAAAATGACACAAAAATGTTTTGGTTTTGTCGTTTAGTGGCGCTGTTTCAGGCAGTAAAAATAGAATAAAATTTATGTTAAAAAAATGTTTTTTAAGCAAAATGACATATCTTGGATTTTGTTCAAAGTTCTTCAGTATGTTGGCCGAAAACTAACTGTTAGTTACTAACAGTTCTTTTGACATCTTAGAGTTTATGAGTGAACACCGTAGATGGTTGTGGATGACTAGATATTGTGGTTCTGAAAAGTGAAAAAATCGATTAGAATGTCGTAAAACGCTAAAAATTTTAGTTTCAAGGTTTAAAGCCACTGAAAAAGATGGCATCGATTTAAAATTGATTTGACCAATAAGTGACGCTGTTTTTGGCTTTGAAGATTATACCCAATGTGCTTTAGCTTTTGGGGTGTTCCCCGAGGAGATTCACGCTTAACCAATCAGAGCGCGACTTGGTTAGTTAATTTAAGGGGCGTTTCAATCTCCCCGGGGAACACCCCAAAAGCTAAAACACATTTGGTAGCATGGTTTCATTTTGAAAAAATCATTATTTTAGCTCCTTTTTTTTCGCAAAAACAGAACAATATCGTCCGTGGTTGAGTTTTTGTTTCCGATTTGACATCTTTTATTGTATGAGAGGGATTCTAGTGATACGGCCAACACGTTGCTCCTGGAACCGCGACGCTAACTGTTACTCATCTAAGCGGGAGCGGGTAAAATGCGCCAACCAATCAGAGACGTTCGGAAATCGCGCAATTCTCCGCAAAATATTTTAATCCAATTAATTTGCTTCTAAAAGCACGTGAGTAATAAATGAGTCATAACAGAAAAATTAATTTCCACGCTTGTTGCCGGGCGCATCGTGTTGAGTGTATTGCACATAATTATGATTGTGTTATAAAAATTGAAGAACAAATTTACCAAATATTGGTTTTATCAAGATTGAAAGCCTAAAAAACAAAAATTAGTCATCCGGTAGTCGAATGAGTCAAAAACTTTATTATCGGCATTTAAGATCTCAGCTGAACTTACATCTGTATCTTTCTTACTATTTAAACTTTCTTTTGAACATGTTGTATGGAACAAACCCCGTTCAGGGAACTTTTTAAGGGCGGCCACTCAAAAGATTTCTGTTCCTGGGACACAAGACAAGCTATTAACAAATGGATTTTGCATCTGAATCATGATCATACTGGTTGATCTCATGATCATTGTCAAAGCCCTTGTCAACTGATTTGTTATCAAGAAAAGTCAATTCAAGCATTCTTCAGCTATTAAGGGGGTTTCCAACAGCATGGAACGACTAAATAAAAATTCGATTTTCAAATGTTGTAAAATAGTTTTTTGGACATTCTATCAAATAAAAAAATATTACCAATTCAATGATGTTAATCTGTTAGCCGTGAGATAACTAGAAATCGTTTAATCAACGGTTCTATAATTTTTCCATTTGTGTTTTTTGCAAAATTGAACACTAACTAGGGAGCGCGGGGAATCTATCTGATATTTCTCTTTGTTTCAAACAAACAAATTTTTAGTTTTTCTCACAATTAATCAGAATTGTTTGTTGATTCAATAATTGACAAACACCGAAACTTATTTACTTTTTAAACAACCAAAAAATCAACCTAAAGATGACCCTAATTTTTCAAAATTTTGACCATTTTTTCAACATTTTAAAATTGCGCGCCTCTAGAATGAAAGTGAGAGTCATTTTTAAAAATTTTGCTTCCACACCAGTTTACTTAACCGATTTGTTCGAGATATAAAAATGCAAAAAAAATTAATAAAAACTCAAGGCGCTGAAAATGTTATGGCGACACTTGTCAAAATCTAAAGTTCGAATAATAAAAATATAAATAATGTCATTACAGTAGTTTACTACGGCAGCTTTACATAATCTCAAGAATTTTCAACTTTTTTTCGTGTTTTTTGAACGCGCTGAAAATCTTCTAGATTTGAAATTACCGGTTTTCAATTCGGTTTACTGGTAAAATGCCATTTAGTATAAATTTCAAAATCATTTGACTTGCAGCCGAGGTTTCGATCATTCCAACCATACTAGATAGAAGTTTGTAGCACCCACCGTATTTCTGTGAAAGACATTCGAAAACACCTTTCATACCGTTGGGAACCCCCTTAACGATCTACATTTAAGGGGGTATATCTGGATAATTTGACATATTCACGGTGATATATTCTGAAAACTAAAAGCTTATGAGAAAAACCGAAAATGCTGATTTGTAGATCTATCCTTAATCTTGCGAAAAAGTACATCACAAATTATTTTTAACCATTACACCAATAGGTACAGTATCGTAACAAGGTGACATTTTC
>SCLH01001548.1:0-22798 GCA_004367855.1 Oikopleura vanhoeffeni | reverse complement strand
TTTTTGATGATTGGGTTCTTAGTACACTTAATTATCACCCCGTATCAATTTGGAGCATTTTTAATGCATCTAAGGCCTTTATTTAATCAGACAGATATACCCCCTTAAGTAGCATTTAATCATCATGGTTGTCTTCAATTTATCATCACCGATTCCTTTTATTTCTTCATAAATGGAAGAACAAAATGCAAATGGTAGTAATGCAATTTTATAACAAATACTTAAGAGGTTCGCCGCTGTTGAATCTTTGTCAAATTTTGAAGTTAATAATTTCATCAGATTTATCAAAAATGGTGTCAGTATTATTGTGCACGTCATCGCCACTCCAACTATTTGTTCCAGAAGCTTAGGACTTTGTAGAAATATGATCGAATTCACCACATCGCTTGAGTATTAAATTTGTTTAATGATGAAAAGAAATTGCGACTGACGTCAAAAAAGTTATTCAATCAACCCTTCGTTAAATTTAAAATGTTGGGAGTTCCTTAATTTTTTGAAGTTTAAATGAGATAAAAAAACTCACTCGTTTTTTTTTAAACACTAAAAACTCAATTAACAGCAGAACAATTCCAATTTTATTCGGTCTTTCAAAATAACGTTTAAAATAAATTTTGTTCTAAAACTTCAAATATCGGCTTGACTTAAATTACTTCCGAAGAATAAATTTATATGATTGATATTTCGACTATTCAGCCATCATCAGAAAACTGAAAAAAATTGTATTGCCGTAAATAATAGAAAATTTATTAAAAATATCTGAATACAAGTACAAGTACTAATCAAAATAAATGAAATTCTAAAAACATTGCAATTTTTCATTTTGATCAGTACATATCACGTGTATTCAGGTATTCGCAAAAACTTCATATAAATAACTTTATTCGCAATAGTAAGATTCGAAACTTCTGTGTGTAAAACTTTTAGCTTGACAATGAGAAATCGAAACGTTGCTGATATTAATAAATAAATATTCGCAATATGTTGAAAGTTTTTTCATAATTTTTTTCAATTTTTCCGAAATTGCGTGGGCGGATTCAAAATTTTAAAATTTAAAATGGCATTTTCGATCAAAAATATTGAGATTTGGAATTTGACTAGATGAAATCAAATTCTAACCACCCCTCAATTGACCTTATTATCGGTTCGTATTAAGAATCCAAGGTGGTCGAAAAAGTCCGATAACAGCCTATGACGGCTGTTTAGCCGAGATATCAGAAAAATGAATTTATTCATCGAAATTAATTTGAATCTTATTGAAATATATCTCAAAAACGAAAATTATAGGCTATACGTAGCTCAATTTCGAAAAAATCAAAGTTCATATTTTTAGATTTTGAGGGTTTCTTTAAAATTTTCAGTTTTGAGGTAGCTTTTTGTGGAAATTTTAGCCAAGTTGCAAATTTTATCTCGTAGAAAATTGCCATTTAAAGTTTTATGCATGCCTTAAAACTGGCTTATCTCACATTTGTATTTGATCTTTGGTTCCTTAATAATTTTACCGAAAGTTAAACTTCGGCAAAAAACCTCAAAAAATCAACTCCCCGTTATATTAGAACCAAATATTCGAAAAATAAATGAGTATTTTTCGGGATCATCGCGAAACTCTTTATTATGTGCTGAAAAAAAAACAATTCTGCGGCATTTTTTTTGCCTTTTTGAGAAGCTAGGCTCGAGCCGATATCTCCTTAACACACTTTGGTTAGTTTTTGGTCCGATTGAATAATTTTAATTTGAAATCACCTATTCACGCACACACTTGGACCAGAAACAAACCACAGTGTGTCAAGGGGATATATCGGCTCTGTGTTACGAATGGTTATTAAAATACTAGGAGAAAAAAACAAAAAAATAAGTAAATCGGCTGAATCAAAATTACGGTGAAATCTGAGGCTCGATCACCCCTGAATTGTTTAAACCTACGCGTTTTAACCTTCACGCCCCTTTAAAAGAAAATTAAGAAAATTATCCTTTATGCAATTTATAAGTACCAATATCGCAAAAAATATAGCCTAATACAGGGTTCAGTTCCCCGTGCTAGGCTATTCTTGATGAACCTTCTGTTACCAAAATAAATTCGGAGCACGCCCGTCAAGGATCATCGGAGCTGCTCCGACTGTATTTTGGTAACAATTAAAATTTTCCAATGCAAAAAACATACCAAACACAACCTTATTAAAAAGTTAGTAAAGGCCTTTTGATTATTATGACAATAACCAAAAAGCTTTTACTAAAATTGAATTTGAAAAAATTAACCAGTCCCACATTGGCCTCACAAAAAGGCAGTCGATTTTATTTTTTCGTTCTTTATTCTTAGATTTATACACCTAGCTTTATACAGTATAGATTATACTCTTTGCCTTATACCGAAAAATATACTCACCGAGGAAAACCAGAAAATCGCCTATTTTGATTGCATAGCAGATAGCATCCGAAGAACGCAGCCGCAAGAGAATGTCCCTAAACCCCCCCCCGCAGCCAAGTGTGGCGAGAGCTTGAATCTAACCCAACATGGTGGAGGAGCGGGGCAAGTAGAGCGGTTCATCAAGAATAGCCAAGCACGGGGGTACTGAACCCTGTATTGGGCTATATTTTTTGCGATATTGGTACTTATAAATTTCATAAAGGAGCATTTTCATAAAGGTGCGTGAAGGTTAAAACGCGTAGGTTTAAACAATTCAACCCCCTTATATTCTCGCATCCAAATGTTTTGCTAAAACATATTTGTTTTTGTTCGCACGAAAATTACTGGATTACAATCTTATATGTCGCATCCAAAAGTTTCGACAAAACTGAAGTCAAAATTAAACTTGTTCTCTGCACACTGAAAAAAGCTGTTTAGCCCAAACGTCAAAAATAACCTATTTTTAAATAGAACTCCAATTATTATTATGTCTCAAAAACAATAAAAATATATGAAAAAGATTAATTTTAGAAAGTCAACGCCGCAGAATATGAGGTCGATTTTTTTTAAATAATATGATTTCTACTTTAAAAAAAGTTGATGGTCAACATTTGATTCTTTATATACAAATGTTTTGGCTTTGTTTCGCACTCTGAGGACATTTAATAATTCAATTTTTGGGCACTCACCCAACGCCTAGCCTATAGGCTGCAGCCTGCAGGCCATCAAGGGTAAGATACATAATTATCAAGCTTTAGCTCCTTACCTTATAACATCTACTATTGGCAGCAACAAATTCATAAATGCGATTAAATAATGGAGATTTCTATTTTTTGGAATGGCTTCTTTTATGTTGAACAGGCGTTGAATTTGATCATGTAAAACGTTTTCAGCTCCAGGAACAGAATCATCCAATGCAAATGGACTTCTTTCTGACTTAAAGACTTCAAAACAAGAATGCAGAACAAGACAAAATACCAAACTGAAATTTTGACAGAAAAGTACAAATACAGTGGGTGTTTTTTTTTCACTTGTTGATGAAAAATTGCTGTGGAGAATATTCCCACCAATGAAAAAATGGTCACTGGGCGAATTACTTTTTAAATACTCGGCAGCGACTAAAGCTTGGCTTACGTAATAAACTCTGCTTTGTTACAATTTTTGTATACGCAATGTTCGTTTCGTGAGAATAAAACACATACTGTCAATAAAATCAAATAAAGTAAACGGAATTTTATCAAAGCTGGAGTTTACCAAAGTATATCCCTTTAGGAAGAAGGTTGTTATTTTTTAGTTGAGTCTAGTACATTATGTACGTTAAGTAGTACGAATGTACTAGATCAAACTCAAATATAACAACCTTCTTCCTAAAGGGATATGGTTGGCTCCAAGGCCAGATCTTATTTTTACCAGCGGAAAAATTTCGAAAAACTATAATTTTTCATTATTAATTCATGAATAATTTCATTGCACTTTCATTCATATATCAAAAATGTGATGATCAAATTTCAATTATAGCCTATATTTTATAGGCCATATTTTACAGGCTATATATTTATAAGCTTTGCAAACCTTGGCAATTATTTATATTTCACAAATATATTTTGAAATTTGAATGAAATCCAAATATTCAATATCAATTTAAAATTCGGCAATAACTCTTTTTTTTAAAGAAGGCCAAATTCCCAACGTTTGATAACTTGAGTCAAAAATTAGAATTTTTCAGAAAATGAGCTCCAAGTAAGCTAAAGGCTGATAAAAAGAGGGCACGATAATCCGCCTAAAAATTATCCGCCTAAAAATAATCCGCCTAATTTTTATTTTTAAAAAAGTCAATTTTTCACTAAACTTTTCTAGAATTATGTTGTTTTCTTGCGTGCATGAAGAAATTTATACCTTAACTGTCAAATTATTTAAAAAATTAAGTTCCAAGAACAATAAACCTTATAAATTTCGAGTACCAATTTTTCAAAAATTATGCGGATTATTAATAAATTATTATTTATGAAAAAAGTGTTTTTATTGAAAATAAACATTGGTCATAATAATTGACTCCGAATTAGCCCTTAGAGCGTACTCCATATTTATTAGAGTTTTGTTTTCAAGGAAATAACTCAAAAATAGGTCGGAACCCGATAAACTCCATTTTTATTTTTTAATTCGATTTTTTGGATCATCAGCCTCAAAGCGGATAAGAGATTTTATATTGATAGTTTTAATGTTTCAAAAATTTACCCGAAAATAGGCCGAAGGCCGACGACAACAAATTTTTATTTATAATTTATTTAAATGGAAAGTAACCCGAAATGGACCAGACGCCAATTGAAGTTCAATGTGCATTAAAATTCACTATCACAAAAAATGAAAAAAAAATAAACCGTTGAATTGAAATGCATACTATCTCAACAGATGTCAATTAAAAATTTCGTTAATGATTCAGAAAAAAAATCAACAAATTTCGATTTATTTTTATTATTACTTTAGAGCTTTCTGTTATTATTTTTTTTGTAATTCTTGTCCTTTATTTTTCGAGAAAAAAGCTCCTAGTTTTCGACATTCTGATGAGGTCATGAAAATAACTGTACTGTTCCAAAGACTTTTTCTTCACTGATTTATTTGCGCTCGATTCTGAATTTGCATACATGCAGCTGGCGTGACTTCTACTTTTCAAATGCTAAAGATTCCATAAAATGGTAAGTAGCTTCGAGGTGAAATGAATTTTGTCCAAAAATATTATATTCAACAAAAATAAAGTTCTATTATAATTTGAATTTTTCTTCTCCGACTCAGAGTTTCAGCGAATTACCGTTGATGAATTGGAAAATCGTTTAGACAATAAAAAATAAATTGCCCCTATTCTGCGTTTTCTAAGAGAGTAAATTTCTCTTCCTTGGGCTCATCATCCTCCTTGTTGGGCTCATCATCATTTTTGGCAATTTGCGAGGCAGAATTAACCATTAAATAATTTTTCGATTTGTTTTCTTATGTATATTTTTCTTTAATTATTCATAAATTGACCAGCTAAATAATCTGAGACTTTTATTTAATTCACGACAATCTAAATAGAAAAATTTAAAGACATGTTACTTTTAAATTATTTCACCGAAATATCAGTTGTCAGATTTCCAATGTTGAAAAACCAAAAGCACATAGTCATGCGTATTTTTCATCAAACATAAAAAGCCTTGTATGCAGATTTACCGTTTTTTGGGAATAAGTTATGTGATTGCATCGATTATGACTAAAGTGGACCCAAGGAATCTCATGGTGGCAATCATTTTTCTCAAAACAATTTAGAAAAAATTCTAGTTTTTTCAAAATTCGAATATTTTTTCGGTATTCTACCATGATATGAACATTCTTTATTGGTGAATATGACCCGCCCTAAAACGATGCATGACATTAAAATGATCGAAAATGTCTTATCGAATTCTAGAAATTTCAATTATTTTTAAGTTAAAATGTTAAACCTAATTATCGAATTTTACGCTGATGTTTCAAAATTTCGAGCCGTGAGTGGATTTTTGATCAATGAACTCTCAGCTTCAATTTGGCGGTACTTTTGTTCCGATCAGACGAACTTTTTTTTTCGAACTTTTCATTTCCGGTTCACTATAGTCATATTTCTAGAATTCTAGGATGAAATTCAAAAATCCGAGCCAAACATATTGACGACACTATTTATTACCTGAGTCAAAAAAAACGATCTTATCTGAACATCCGTCTAGGAGAAGTATCACTTTGAAGACGAAAAATTGTAAAATCGGCGTTCAAGAGTGATTCTAGAGAATACAGAGCGAAATTCAAAAAAATGGGTCAAACATATTAGTAACCTCTCTCATCCCGTACTATGTGTACATTTTTAGACGCTTTGTATGTGGGCCTAATAAAAGTATTACTTTGAAAAACACGTGGGTGTTCTAGAATTGACTCAGCACCTGGTGGTGTGATGTTAACAATTTTGAGTTTGAGATGTGTAATCGTTAGACGAAGATAGATCTACAAACGAGTATCCTCAGATTTTCACCAACTGCCCTAGAATTATTATGAGGCGGTTTGAAAGGCATCAGATTACGACACCCACCCCCTTAAGGGGGTGGTCGTTGCATTTTAAGGTTTTCGATAGCCAATTGTCGCACAAGTACAAATCGTTGGACCAACTTTTACCTCTCTTTGATATATTTAAACAAAAATCTTGCATCCTAAAAACAATCAAATTAATGGATGGCTCGTCCAACAGAAACGTGGTAACAAAAGTGATGGAATTCTTTTTCAAAATGTATCTCCTCCCTGAGTTTTCAAGTTTCAACAATGATTCATGTTTTTAAATTAACCGGACAGAACGTGAGCAAAACGGCAAGTTGAGTTTTTGGAAAATCTTTGATTTTGCTTCAGATCACCAAAAACGGTATTTTGAGCTATGTTAACTAGAGCAAAATACAGTTTTATCCAATATAATTTGTCCAAAAACTCACTTGGCGGTCTGCTCACGTTCTGTCCGGTTAATTTAAAACATGAATCATTGTTGACCCTTGAAACTCAGGGAGGAGATACATTTGAAAAAATAATTCCGTCACTTTTGTAAGCACGAACTCAAATGCTTTCGAATTAGTTTTCTCTAGAATCTCTTGAAATTTGTCAACGGTATTTTGAAGTTTTAGTGGTCAAATTGGCACAAATATTATTATTTAACAAAATTTTGAAACAAATAAAAAAACGAAAAACCGCTGAAATAAAAGATTGATTTTGTGCATTTTTATAACAAAACAACTGCAGAAAATGTAGTGACAACAATACTCTAAGTAAAGATTTGATCAATTGTTTACAATATAATTTTGTTAATATTTTAATTTTCACGATTATTTTTCGATTGCGATTCGAAAACCTTTATTAAATTTCTACAAAACGGTTTTTATTTGCAATAAAATTACAACTAAGCAAAAATAAGAAATTTCAGGATGATTTTATATCCAAATTTATTCATGTAAATTTTTCCGGATTGAAACCGATAACACAAAAAAATAATCAAATTTAAATAAGTCTTGTGTCATAGTAAAGCCACAAGCTTTTCAGCTAGTTTATTTCGCCAGAAACCATTGTTTCGATCTCGAATTTGTCAATACAGAATTTAACATGTAATTTTTGTCGATTTGAGCAAATAGACCGAAAATTATATTTCCGATCCCATATATATCTTCTTGGATAACCATCAATAGTGGGCGTTAGAAAAATCAAAAATTTTGACATCTCATCCCGGTAAGTAAGTTGTCCGGTAACAATTCAACATTTTTATGAGTTGTTCGTCTATCAGAATTAAACATTTTCTGTTTCTGAAGATCCAATCATTTAATTTTACTGGTACTTAATTTTATTAAGATTCTGCAATAATTGACAATTGTTTGGTCTTTTGAAGTCTTGATGGTTTATCCTGTGAGTTTCACGAAAGTTTACTTAATACGAAATTAGTTAATACGTACAGTCTTATTGTGGCCGACAATTTTGAGATTAAACAATATATTGGTCACTTCAAGCGATATCGGCAGTTTCAGCGATATTCCGCTTTAACACTTTGCTTAAGATCAGGGCCCTGTGTTGTGAGCGTAGTGTATTATGGTATGTGAGTCAGCCAGTACGGCCAGCTCATTACCACACAGGGTCCAGATCTTAAGCAAAGTGTGAAATGGGGTATGACGGTCATACTATGACCCATATACCGTATGAGGACAGAAATTTATTTATTTGGTCAAAAATGTAAAATGACTAGGCATGCAAATTGAGAACAAAATTTGAATATTTTTAAATTTTATAAAAAAGTTTCACAATAGGTTATAATAAAGTAATTTATCAGAATGCCTAGAATTTAGTATTCCACACAACGTAATCCATCATTTATTCAAAAAATTGGATGTAAAAAATTCAGTCTTGAAAACATTTTGTTATTGATCACGCACTCAAAGTAATTTCAAATGACACCTGACCAAGCAATTTATCCATTTTGGCACTTTCGCGATATATGGAAAATATTATATATCCCCTATTCACACTTTTGTTAATATCCCGGCCCTGATTAGGAAACGTAGTGTGTTTTTAAGTAGTAAGGCCGGGATATTAACAAAGGTGTGAATAAGGGATATAAATAAAAATCGTGAAATTTTGCTGTTTGTCAATAAATCATAAAAAAAAACATAAAAATAAACTTGGGAAAATTTGTTTCTGAAACTCATTTTGCGACGACCACCCCCTTCACTCAAACTTTCAAAAATAATTTTTGACCGAAATCTGGGATCAAAATTTAAATAAGCCAGTTTTTAGCAAAGTGTTTTGAGTACAATTAGGAAAAAAAATAAGCATTTTGGACATATTCTGGGCACATTCTGGAGCGAACATTTCTTTGGGGGTGAAATTTCAAAATATCATATTTCGATATAAGTATGGCCCATACTGTATCCTTTTCGGAACGGAACTCCATCTCAAAAACG
This sequence comes from Oikopleura vanhoeffeni, assembly GCA_004367855.1. Classification (NCBI taxonomy): domain Eukaryota; kingdom Metazoa; phylum Chordata; class Appendicularia; order Copelata; family Oikopleuridae; genus Oikopleura; species Oikopleura vanhoeffeni. Next base: position 13,918 of record SCLH01001548.1, on the reverse strand, counting down.
CTTACTATCTCTATAGCACGTGTTCGAATCCCACTAATGTTGTCTTAGCGATTATAGTTAATATGATTATAGGCAGGGGTCTTGATAATAGAACTGCTAAATTTGATTGGTGTGTAATCACTCAAGCAATCACTAAAACAATCACTTAGACAACATCAGTGGGATTCGAACACGCGCTGTAGAGATAGTAAGCGTTTTTGAGATGGAGTTCCGTTCCGAAAAGGGTATGGCTAAAACGATATGTTTTGAAAAATATTTAATTTGTGAAAATCATGCCAGATTCGTACTCTAATAACATATTTGCCTGAAAATTGTAATAATCATCTAAAAAATTCATTAAATCGAGTAAACTTTCAATTTTTTTCTTAAAAACGTGATTTTTTTCATGAATATTTTACTTAAATTCGCCATTTTACTTAATTCGCCACCAGTTTTACTGAATTTCTTAATCTGATCTCACCTCAAACCATGTAATCCGTATGTTTGGATTTAAACAAAGAAAAATAAAACACACTCTCAAATAAGCTCAACTCCTACAAACTCTCGCAGTTAGCTGAAATCATGAACTAAAAGTATTAGCAGATCAAAATGAAAATACTATTAAAATTCAGTTTTTGTCACCTCATAAGTCGTCAATTTTTAAGATTATTCTATCCGATCAATTTCAAATCTAGATGAAAGTATTTTAAAAGTTCAAAATCAACTTTATCACTTAGTTAACGATAAAAAGGCATAGAGACCGCGACATGCTGAGGAATTATTGGGCCTACCTGGGTATACGCAAAAAAAGGAGAACATCTGAGGGATGCCACAACGGTACCATCGTTCACAAAAATAATTTGCTGAAATTTTAGAATCAGTCAAACATAAAATTGAGCTCTGTCTCGCATGTTTGTGTCCTCAGAGGACAGTCCTCTTGTTCACCAAAATAAATGTCTCTAAAATTTATCTCTTCAAAAAACACACATTAAATCCACTCAGTTTTCTTGCAAATCATTTGTTAAAATAAACTCTTGAATTGAATTGATGATCAAAATTCTAGGACAATTTCAAAACCGCTGCATCGCTTCGAAAATATAATCATGAGCTTTTTCGTAGCTGACTTTTCTGTGAGGGGATACAAAACCATGGATCAATATTGTCCACGAGGAGCGCTAAAGGGTAACTATTTTTTTTTAAAGTTCAAATCAAAATATATTCGATCAATAATAAGCGTGGAACATGCTCGAAAAGTACGTTGAGAATTCCCTGAAATTTTTGGTGCGTTAGTGGAAGAAAGGATAAAAATGTAAGCAAAAATAATTGTTCATCAATAAAATTGAAAAAAAAGTTGTTTCATCCGCAATGTAGCCGTAAATTTTTTATTTAATTCATCAAATAATTCGAATTATTTTGTGAATTTGAAAATTAAAACTTTCAAAATTGTATTGGTTGGAAGTATTTCGTAACAGTGAGAATCTGACTATATCAAAAAGAGCTCATTATTGCAACTTGTTCAACAAAATGACTTTGATCCGAGCTTGTCAGAAAACAATTAAAGTTTGAAATAGATTAACAACTTGTATAAAAAACAAACTCACACATCTTCCGTTTTTGAGAAATCAGATTTATTACATTATAGCGGTACTGAGTTCAGTGAGTCTAATATTTTTGACCAGCATTTATTTTTTTATGTCGACTTTGGTATATTTTGAGTCAAAAATGTTGAAAATTTCATACAAATTTATTCCAATTATGAAAGATTTAGCTCAACACCACGATTCCGTAATACACTTAAGAGGGTACCCGTCATAGGGAAATGCTTTTTGAGGGCAAATATCTTGAAAACTTTAGAATTTTAACAACAATCACACATCCTAACTAAGGATTCCTAAGTTATAATTGAAGATCACTGATCGCTCGACCAAACAGAAATAAGCTTTATAGTAAAGTAATATTCTGTCTTACTATGGTGACTCCGTGAGGTTTAAAAGTAGTAAAATTATTTTCAGATTTAATGAACCACAGGAAACGTACGGAAAATGTCATTAATTTGGATCTAAATGGTGTCCGATCGATTCCTTGGGTTCATATGATCATTTTATCTTAAAAAAAAACCTTGAAAATGTTTAAAATAAAACGAAACTAGTCGGATTTACCTTATGTTACATTTTATCTTGCATAGATTTTTTTTCAATTTTGCCTCTTTCAGGCCAAAAAACTCACTCAAAGCTCGAATTTTTGGACAATATAGTCATAACAATATATTATATATCGATATAGTTAGGGAAATAATAAATGCACCAAATAGCCTCAGGAAGGCGACAAAATACATTTCTGCTCTTAGAAAAATTCTAAAAATACGTAGAAGTGAGGACTCCCTGAGGAGCACCTTTTTACTTCAGTTTTGCAGTAGCTTTAATTTGAGAGTACTTTCAGTTCAATCGGATGAAAATAATTTCCTAGAAACTCCAAAAATTGACTTCCGGTTGAACTAAAATGCAATTTTCTATTTATAGGAGCAGATTTCGAGAAAAACTATTTCACCTGAAATTTAGAAGACACGCTTTATTTTTAATTTGACGTAAGCAAATTTGTTACTCAGTTAACTATCAGCTTTCATTTGGTGGTATTTTCAACTGAATCGGATCAACTTCATTATTCTAGACATCCGAAAAATTGACATCCGGTTGAACTAAAATGAAATTTTATGTAAATAGGAGCATATCCCTTTATCACTTTTTGGTTAGAATGCGTAGCCACAACGTTAAAATCACACGTTAAACGGAGTAGTGGCTACGCATTCTAACCAAAAAGTGATAAAGGGATATTTTGAAAAAAACGATTTCACCCGAAATGAAGATGAAAAGTTTCCCCAATTTATGCTAAATTTTTTAAAAAAAGTATCGAGTCATTTTTGGGAAATTAAGCTTTAAATTGTAAAATCTCACAAAAAAACGGTTTTTCATCATTCTAGAACAAGTCCGATCAAAATTTCCTAAAAAATCTTACTTATAATTATAGACCAAGTACAAGTCATTATTCATACAAGATTTTATCAAATTTCATTCAACCGTTTTTGAGAAAAAAGGCATTAAAGACAAAATTAGTGTTCTAGAATTCTCCCTCCGCCTGCTGCTGTGGTGCTCAAAAAAAAATGTCTTTACTCACAATCGAGAGCAGGAAGATAGATCTGCACATCAGTCCTTTTCGAATTGTCAAAACTTGTTCCGTTTGATTCTGAGCGGTGATCTAAAAGTTCAAAAACCGTTGAGTACCCCCTTAATACTACAATCTTATAAGTTATAGAATTATCAGTTCTATCTTTCAGGCGAAAATTTTTTCTTGAGCATTCGCATTTGTTAACTCTAGGAATGAAAAACTGCTTAAAATGTGAGTTTTGGTTGAAATTTAGTAATTTCCATTGAACATTATAAGCAAAATATGATGAAAACCCTAAGAAATAAATATATGGCTGTAATCAGTATATCACGGTGAACATTTTGAAAGCTTTAAATCTCTGTTTTTTGATAAGTTCATTTTGACCAATCAGAAAGAAGCATTTACAAAAAATTTTAAAAATGTTTTTATAATCTACGTTACGTAGACTACGTACCCAAATTGATCGATAGGTGGAGATAGATTTTAAATAACAAAAACCTTGAAAACCAAGAAATTAGAATTAAAAAAAATATTTTACCGAAACTTGTCAAATTGGTAAGCCGACCCATCCACTATTTAAAATTTATTTAATCAAACTCAAATGAAAACTCAAAAAAAATATTTATTTCGATATGCTAAAATTTCGTTTTTTTTTTCAAAATTTTGACGTAGAAATCGTATAAAATCCAATAAATTTTAAATGCTGGTCGAGACCGTTTTTTACGGTTACTAATTAATAAAAATTAATTTTACCTTAATTTAGACACCTTCGATAGCAAACGCGAGTTTTTTCAAAGGACGATTTATAAAGTAAAAATAAACGATCTGGAAAAAATCAGATTATCGATACGAAGTAAGCTCAAAAGTGGCAACTCTCGTTCGAAAATGTTTTTATCCGAAAATTTTGAAGTGGCAGAAGGTTTATCATCAAGAGAAAAAAAATTAAAACTGTAAATCTGTCAAATTGCACCGAGGCCCTAAAAATAATAAAAACCGCACATTAGTATTATGTTTAGTACATCATTTTAGACAGATTAAGTTCGGCATTTTAATACGCGTTTTAAGCAGGGAGTAGATTGGAAAAGATAAAATTCTCATTTAGAATCATTTCCGAGATAATGAAGAGATGAAATAAAGAGTGTAAACTAATCAATGCAAAGCGTAGGGGTTATCGTCGACCATTCAAAACATGTATATCCCTTTATAGTAAATATAGGTGCCCAACCGTTAGCACGTCAGCTTTTTGGAAACGACTCATCCGGTTGAGTTGTAGATACGAAAATGACACGCATATTTGAGAAAAATCAATGGTCAGAACCGTACCGTTTTTTCAAAAACTTAGAATAAAAATTGAACTAATTCCGATTCGGACCGATTTTTCTATAAATATACGTGGCAATTTTGAGATATCAAATAAATCAACCAGATGAGGCGTTTCCAAAAAGCTAACATGTTAACATCGGGCACCCTGTCTTTACTAAAGAGACTTAGTTCGGTTTGATAAATGTTAAACCGCGGGCGAGGCCATTGGGCAACACACGGGCTTTTGACCTGAAGTGTTGCCCATTGGCGTCATTTAGGCTCAAAATTGTTGTCCTCTCATTTACTGTATTCGAGCACACCAAATTCGTGAAAAATGTAATTCCTATTCGAAGCGCAATTTATTAATCGTCGATGACAACCCCCTTAATCCATATTTTGTGGTTAACCGCGTGGTTAATCATCTAAAACCAGCGTGAACGTTTAACCGTCAGTTATTGTTAATATAATTATATGATTTTCCACCATTAAATCGTTTTTCGGATTGCATCTGAATACATCCACAAAATGTTATGGATAAGATGAGAATTAAAAGAGCCGCAGCCGCCCCCTTAAGTCCATTCAGTCTTAGGGAAAGACAAAGGTGCAAGGTTTCGCCAGATTCGGCGTGGAAATCCTTTACCAGTGCATAATGATCAGTGCATGTGCAACGATTTGGTGCAGTGCACATGCCGAATGAACCACATCCCAAAATGCAAATTGGCTCGTCACATCTTTCACCTTAAATAATATTTTATCAAAACTATAAATTTGCGTAGGTTATCTTTAAGGGGGTACTGGTCGGTGGAATTGAATTTTCTTGATAAAAAATTAGCCATTCAGGGCTTTTACGATACTAGTCAGATTAGCTATCTTGTAGAACTATAGGATATCATTTGGCTTGTGGAATAAAAATCTGTTTTGTATGCAAACACTCCTTCACAAGAGGACCTAAGCCAAAATGGTAAAACTATCTCCTCCCAGGTTTTATGTCGAAATCAGCTGAAATTTTGACATAACTTGTAAAAGTAGTAGGCCAAACTTTATCTCGAGCAGTTTCTCAAATTTCGCTATATTTTTTCTAGAATATGGAAAAAATCACCGTTTTTTGGCAATTATTCGTCGGAAAAACTATCTCCTAGAAAATATAAAATTTTTTTCAAAGCTAGCTTACACGAAAATTAAACTTATTTAAACACTTTTTTAGATTTTAACCTGAAACTAGAAATATGATTTTTTTTAAACCCTTGTGAGCATATTAGACTGTCACCTCCGGAAGCCAAAACAGAGGCTAAAATAGGTATTAAAAATCCAAGGATGCAAATTTTATTAATTTCTATAAAGTCCAAGACAGTTGGAATTTCAATTTCTTCTGCAGACGGAAGTTGAAAGATTATATTTTTGCATCCAAAATTTCAAATTCTTGAAATTTCTATCTAAGTGATATGCATGCACAAAACACTTTCCTAAAAACTGGCTTATCTCACACTTTTGTTTGATGTCTACTTCCAAAATAATTTTTTCGGGAGTAAAACATAGGCGAAAAATCCTAAAAAATCAACCCCTCGTAATATTGAAACCAAATATTCAAAATAAAATCCAATTATTTTTTGGAACCGCAGCAAAATTCTTTATAATGTATTAGAAGGACAAAATTCTTGGATTGTTTCTGTAGCAATTTTTGGAGGGTTTTAGGTCACTTGAGCCGATATATCGAAGATCCTGCCTAGTGTAATTTTTATCTTGAGCGTCATCAATTTGATAAAGTGGGACTAATCAATCGCGGATTCTTGATTTGAGTCGACAATCGGGTATTATGATTGGACACTGGCTCAAAGTGATGACGCATCAACGACTAAAAATTACACTAGGCAGGGATCTTTCGATATCGGCACTGTGCTCACAAGGGTTCAAAAGAAAGCCACGAAAAACCCACTGCAATCAGAAAGTTGGCTTACGTCAAGATGCTATTTCGAAGTTTTAGTGCTTGAATGAAAGCAAACGTTATTTTTCAACTTCATTTTGAAAAAATCGAAAAAACCCGATTTTTTTTTGATAATTTGGTCGGCAGCGTACTTTGTTATAACTCAAATATATCGAAATAAATCAATTTGGAGTATTTTCAATGCCTCGAAGGCCTTATGAAACCAGCGACCAGTACCTCCTTAATGTGCCGCTACAATCGATGATGCTGTCTGTGTTGGCGGCAAAAAACATTCCTGGATAAGGGCTCTTTGCTAAGGTAGTTTTTTTTTAGACGCGACAGATTTGACTTTTCACCACAGACGAACCGTATGAGATATCACAAAACGGTTTTTTGCATTAAACTGGAAACTGAAAAAGCTCAGGCCAACATTTTTTTTAATTTTCGAAAATTTTTTTCAAAAATTTTGAAAATTCAAGATTTTCAAATGACCGGAAATGACCCAATGTGGGTATCATACGAAACTAGAAGAAATTCTAAGACTAATGGCTGAAAAATAAAATTCCAAAAAGTAAGTTTTCTTACGATTTTTCATAATGACAAAATGGTAAAAAATCAAAAAGGTAGGCGTTTGAATTTTATAAGGAGTTTCACAATAGATTCATATAAAGTTAATCACCAAAATGCGTATAATTAAATACTCCTCCAAAGGCAATCAAATAAAAGTTGAAAAGACTAGACTTGGGATAGTCAATCCTGACAATGACGTCATTCATGACGCTCAAAGAGTAATTTGAGATAGAAAACTCAAAACAATTCGGCGATATTGGCAATGGAAGTATTTTCACTAAAGATCATGAAATTGCGTAGGTTTTTTCCGGCGATATCGCCCCCCTTGTATTAACATTATTCTGTGATATCTGCCTAAGCGGACAGTGTCAAGAATTTTTCGTGATATCGGGTGCTCTCATTGGTCAAACACGAACGCATAAGTAAAGGCCCAGAGATAACAATCTTTGATATGTGAAATACAGCGGCGGAAATGTAACAACCGCATAAAAACCGAAAATTTTCTAATTTAAAAAAAAATTAAATATATTTTAGTTTAAAAAATATAGAATTTTCACAAGGTTGGTTCCTGAATATAGGCTGACATTATCGATGCCAATTTTCTTGGCCCATCTTTAGGAACCGATCTTGTGAAATTCTATTATTTAAACTAAAAAATATTTAATTTTTTCAGAAAATTAGTTTGAGATTTTTTTACCTTGATATCCTTTGATACAGTTCGATTGGCATTTTCCCGAATCGTCACAATCGGGACAATTACACAAAAAGCAGCATTCTCCCTTTTCAACATTTTCTGGATTTTCATCCCAATATCCCACCGAGCAATTTCCGTTACTTTTTTGAATAAATTGTGCACGTGGGTCGATCTGATTACTGGCCCAAATTTCGGGAACCGTGGTCATTTCAAGATCATCGGCGATACTGGCGATTGCAACCGTGGTCATTTCATCATTTATTGAACCAACCGGTAAAGCAGCTGTGGTTTGGTCAAAGTCGCTATCGTTTATTGAACCAACCGGTAAAGCAGCTGTGGTTTGGTCAAAGTCGCGATCGTTTATTGAACCAACCGATGAGGCCGTGGTTTCGTTTTCCGAATCATTGGTCGTATTTTTGGTCTCGGAAATTTCAATAATTTGAACAGCTTCGGTAGTGGTTGTGGTGGCGGTACTGGTTACAATTTCATCCAAGGTGGTTCGAGTTGTGGTTGAGGTGGTAGTAGATGTGGTCGAGGGGGTTACTGATNAATGCTCTCTGATAAAAAATTGACCTTAGGGGGTGGGTGACCTTAAAATGAGAAAAATTATATTTTTCATAATTGGTCTGATACACAATTGATCGAGCTTTAAAATGAATTTATTATATTTGCGTTAACGTGTCCTGAGATGATCATATGATTTTTTCACTTTTTTGGAGATCTGAGTACATGGGTTAAGTAAAAGATAGGGGGAAATGGGGATAGGAAATCCAGTTGGGGATCATCCTTTTTACAACCCTGGTGCTGTCACAGCATCTCAAAAAAAGTATGGCTGCAAATTTCTAACCAAATTGCCGCAAAAAATAATTGGGAGGGGTCTCGCGGATATCTCACTAGGGGCGCCAAAGAGTGAATTCGAAGCTCCACCACGGAGGTACAATTTACGCCTTAATTACTAATAGGATCAACTCAATTTTTGACGCAAATGAAAAAGAGCAAAATGTTCTCTACTTTTTGAAAATTATTTGTCGATAAAGTAGATAACCTCGAAATAATTCCAATGGAAATATCCAGTAGTCGATTTTCTAATGAAAGCATAATACACACGGTAGCGCTAGAAGGCGAATCAAATTTTTTCATATTTCCCCTCGCTTGCATAGTTAATCTATGGTTGCTGATTGATGGTCGCAGAAAGTCGACTACGGGAAGTCTTTTTTTGTTATATCGAAAATGATGCCTAGTGGGCCTTTTTATCAAGCGTCATAACTTTGAGGCAGTGACCAATGAAATCACAGAATTCTTGACAATCGTCTGATGTGATTGGACACTGCCTCAAAGTTATGACGCCTGATAAAANAGGCCCACTAGGCATCATTTGCCATATTTCCGAAGCGATAACTTTGAAATTATTTTTAGGTTGTCTACTGTATGGAGAAAAAAAATCAAAAATATCATTTTGCTTAAAATTGCATCGATCAGTTTGAAACATAAATTAAGTTGATTCTTTCGCTGATCAAGGTGAAATGGTTTACTTGCAGCTCCCGATTTCATTTTTTGGTGCCCTCTAGTGACAGAACAACACATCAGAGCCGCTAGACCCCCACCAATGGTTTTTTGCCCAATTTATCAATTTTTCATTCATACTTTTTTCGGAGACACCCAAAATATACTCTTTAGTGCTTAGGTTAAAATCTCTTTCCTACTTCTGGAGCCATTGGAAATTCATAATCGTCCGATGAGAAATCCATGCTGCTGCCATCGGACCAAGCTCCTGCTGTGAAAGCGAAAAAAATAAAAATAGTTTTTACCATTCTGACCAAAAGCTCAAAAGTATGTTTTTGTCGAAAAAGTGAAAAAAATTCTCTAAATCCTAAAAATCTGTTTTTTCTGAATGAAACGAAATCTCTCAAAAAGAAAGTTTTCTAAATCACGTGATCAAAACCCTCCAATCAAGGAACAAAACTCGCTTTAAATTGCTTCGAAAATATCGTTTTATTCTCGAAGAATAATTTATAATGTTAGTCTCCCAGCCAAATCTCACGCCAAGGGAAAAGTTCAGACGGAAAATCATTTTCAGCCATAGGGAGTCTATAAGTGAAGGCATAAGTTATGCCGCATAACCTTTAGAAGGGTATTTTTATTGTTTTGACCCTTTAACTCCCTGGCTCACGCACTTTTTATTTCATTTAAAATTAGGGGTTGGTTTCTGTATCTGTAGGGTTCGGACCGGCAGAAAATTTGAACTTTTAAACGCAGAAATTTAACTAAAAACAAAATAAAGATGCTAATGTTACATTAGTAATGTAGAATTTCAAAACTAAAAAAAAATCGGGAGAATTAAGCGGGAATTTTACATTTTAGGGACTTTCTATGTAGGAATTTTTATGGTAGGTTTTAATGTTTAAATTTCCAATTTTTTTTTCGCCAAAACTCACCCAAAACCAAGATTATTCTATTTGAAAAATTAGTTCATTTCGGACCAGAAAGCGGAAAAAATAAGTTTTGTGTGGTGCAAAATATTTTGATTTGTCAAACTTTAAAAAACCCAGTTTTTTTTAATTTCAATACCAAAAATTTTCAAAATTTTTCGAACAACTTTTTTTCCCAAATTTTTATTAGTATGTAACATTTTGAGTCTGCTGTTATAACCCATTTTGGGTACCGCTAAGCACGCCCGTGCTTTCCGTAGTCAAATTGGTCTTCATTAATTCTTTTTATTTAAGTCAATTTGGGTACGGAAAGCACGGCGTGCTTAGCGTACCCAAATTGGTCTGAATGAAAAATATGTGAAGAAAACGCAACGTCATGGTATGCGTCAAGAGGGTGGTTTAGGAATTTCACTACTGCACTGGACCACAGTGAGGCATAACTTATCCGGCATAAGATAGAGTCAGTACCGGGAGACTCAATCTGCAAACTAAACCCCCCTAGTCCGGATTCTTTGAGTTTATGGGGTCAAACTTCTCAAAATATGATTCCACATAAAAAATTTGGAGCTCAAGTGGTCACATTAGAGCATGAAGAAACAACATTTCGGGCTTTAAACCGCGCTATAAAGGTTGATTCATTATTGATTTTTTTTTGTTATTATACCGATCGCGTTATAAAGCTTTTGCAGATAAGTCTCCCAGTACTGACCCTACTTATGTGCCAGAAGTTATTCCTATCACTGTGCTCAAGTGCAGTCGGTGGAATTCATCAACCACCCTAATTACACATAATCATGACGTTGCGTTTTTCACAACATATTTTTCAGTCAGACAAATTTGGGTACGCTAAGCACGGGCGTGCTTTCCGTACCCAGCTAAGCAAAGTATAGGTAGGACGAAAAAAGCCGATTGGCCAATTTGGGTACGGAAAGCACGCTCCCAACATTTTATATATGTAGCAAATTTAACTGTGAGTAACCAGGTTACCGTAAACTTCTTGTACTTTTGATATCACTAACTGATAATCAGTTGTTAAAATGTGTTTCTGTTATGTTGAACATTTTTATTACCCCTAATACACCCTAGCAGCGTTTTTTATATCCTTTTCGGAGCAGAACTCCATCTCTAAACGCTTACTATCTCTACAGTGCGTGTTCGAATCCCACTACTGTTGTCTAAGTGATTGTCTTAGTGATTGCTTGAGTGATTACACACCAATAAAATTAAGCGGTTCCATTATAAAGACCCTTGTCTATAATCATATTCAATATAATCACTAAGACAACATTAGTGGGATTCGAACACGCGCTATAGAGATAGTAAGCGTTTTTGAGATGGAGTTCCGTTCCGAAAAGGATATAGTACATTATAATGTATTACCTTCGGTTTTACTTTGGCCCTGGGTTTGAGTGGGCCTCAGTTAGCCGCATTATGCAGTTGGCCCGAAAGTGCAGTTGGCCCCATTATGCAGTTGGCAGCATGGTGCAGTTGGCAGCATGGTTAAGTTGGCCGCAATGGTGTTTCCCCCTAATTCCCGCAGTCAAAACTTTTTGTTCTCAGATGTTCTCGAAATTGAAAGTTCAGAAAATTATTGATTTTATTATTTTCTTTTTCGACCAGAAGGTGGCCAAAAACAAAATTAACTAACTTTTGGCTAAAAATCACACTCAATATCCACGTAGTTGACCTTTACCTGCGCCGATGTGTTTTGAAACACAGATCAAACATATTGGGAAGTAATATTTCGCTGCGGATACGATAAAACTGACCAAGACTGAGAATTAAACCCAAATTATGCATTTTTGACTTGTTTGCATAATTTATATATTCATCTCAGTCAGTAAACTTTTATCGATTTTTTAAGGGGTGGTCGTTGCATTTTAAGGGTTTTAAAATGGCCAATTGTCGCAAAAGTACAAATCGTTGGACCAAATATTACCTTTCTCTGATATATTTTAACAAAAATCTTGCATCCTAAAAAAATCGAAAGTGACGGATGGCTCGTCCAATCAAAAACGTGCTTACAAAAGTGACGGAATTATTTTTTCAAAATTTATCTCCTTCCTGAGTTTTCAAGGCACAACAATGATTCATGACTTAAATTAACCGGACAAAACGTGAGCACATCAGAACGGAGAGTTTTGGGTAAAATTCTTGGATTTGGCTTCAGAATCACCAAAAAATAGTATTTTGACCCTATGTTAACTAGCGCAGAATACTTTTTTTTGGTGATTCTGAAGCCAAGTTCAAGAATTTTTTCAATAACCCTCCGTTCTGATGTGCTCACGTTTTGTCCGGTTAATTTAAGTCAATAATCATTGTTGAACCTTAAAAACTCAGCGAGGAGATACATTTTGAAAAAATTAGGTCACTTTTGTAAGCATGTTTCTGATCGGACGAGCCATTCGTCACTTTTGATTTTTAATAGGATGCAAGATTTTTGTTTGAATCTGTTTGAATGAATATATCCCCTTATACTCCTATGTTCGATCCTTGTTCCCTACGCTCGACTGAACAATTTTTAATCCCCTAGATTACTTGAAGTGATTTTTGTGCCATCTTTTTTTTGTGTCGTGGCCATCGTGGGTCTTCGGAATTTCGGCCACACCCCCCTCTTTGAGACAAAAATAAGACAGGAACCCTCGTCTCCTAATATTTTGTAACCTCAAACATATTTGCTTGGAAACAGCGGGAGTTTTAAGTTGAAAAAGAATACTGATCAATTAGACAAAAATCACTAATTAGGGGACTCACTCATTGAATAAAATTATATTTGACATAACTCAAAAGTGCCAGAACTCAAAAATTAAGAAAGATATCAACATTTGAAAAGGTGCACTGAAATAGCTGAGTGATGATGGTACTTTTGTAAATATAAATTTCAGTTTGAGTGTCATTTTAGAATATTCTAAATCATTCTGAATATATCAGACAGAGGTAATATTTGGTCCAACGATTTGTACTTTTGCGACAATTGGCCATTTAAAAAATCCCTTAAAATGCGACGACCACCCTCTTAAGAGAAAAAAGATAGTAAGACAGTATGGCTTTCATTACGTTTCGTTATTATTAGACGTTTTATCGGGTGGCTGATATGTCGCTCAGGAGGCCCATCCTTTAAGAATGAACAACGACGTTAAAAGGACAGCAAAACATTGTCGTAGTTGTCTGTAGTGTACTGTAGTAGTCTGTAAAGAAAATGATAACAAATTTTACTATGAGTGGGCGGCGGCTTATTGCCTATCCAGTATAGGCTATCCTGTTCCGTATTGAATAATAGACATTGTACTGCTGCATTTTTTACGTCGTTGTTCATTCTTCAAGGGATATGCATATCCCCTATTTACACTATTGTAAATATCCCGGCCCTCCTACTTAAAAACACACTACGTTTCCTAATCAGGACCGGGATATTTACAAAAAGTGTGAATAAGGGATATCATATGCAGCATATCATATCGATTACTGGGCCTTGCGGTCACTTTTTGCCATTTTTTCTTCACAATTCAACCAATGTTTCTCTCGGATCCACGAAAGAGATCGTTTTTCAGTTTGGGAGCCCACCGGTCACATTATGCCCATTTTTAAGATCTGAGTTGAAGGCGCCATTGAGCGCTACAAAATAAATCGCAGAATAAGATCTCACCTTGGAATATTTAAAAGCAAATTACAGTTATCACTTTTGTTACTAAAAAAGGTACTAGTCCTTTCATATAAAAAATCATTATTTATATTGCTACTCGTATAGGCCTTTCTGTTAAAAATTTTTGTATTTGAAAACTATTTTATTTCTAATTATTGTTATTAAGAATTACAGCAAATTACATTTTTGGAAAAAATAACTTTCGTTCAAACATTTAT